>FXXK01001231.1:0-16101 GCA_900184695.1 Betula pendula
AAAAAGAATAAAATTGGAAGCAAGCGGAGCTTGTTTAAAGGAAAATGAAAAAGGCTTAAATCAACCTATATATTGTTTGTTGGTTGTTATTTTTTAATCTTATAGTGGATAACACTCAATCTCATGCCTAAACGTTATGGTGGCCTGCCCTGCCCTTCGGCGGTATAAGCATGAAGTTGAGTGAGAATTGGCTATAAGAGATTCTTTCAATACTGTACATATAAACTCATAAATAAGCCCTTTACTAATTAGTGGGGACGTTTATGCAGTATTAACTCTTGTTTGTTTAAATACTCACCTCGAATTATGCCCTTACTTCGGTGGGGTATTCGAGTGCATAATTGAATGATTTACATTATTGTCAAACGGATCCTTATGACATGTCCTCACTTATGTGGGATTTCATAAGTTAAATGCTTTGAACAAATTATGGACAATATGTGAGAATACTCACAAATATGACTTGTATATATATATGAGTATACGTATGGATAAAATCAAGTAATGAAAATGAAGTGATGGATAATAATAAAGGCTAAGAGCAAGGATCCTGAAGACTGACCAATTATTATTGATTGGTCACTGATATATGTTATTTGTGTATCAATATTGCTAGGCAGTGGTGAATACTATTATTCTGCGGAGAAAAGAGTAAAGTATGGAAGTACTTACTGGGGCTGACGCTGTCTTCTTTATATTCAGTATTGTTTTATTCATATGCATGTATTATAAACTGCTCATACATTACAACTATGTATTATGTGAATTGGTAATGATGTGACATTTAGCTGGTCGGTAGCAGGGGTGTGAGGGCTGATCCAGTGGACCTCGGGTCGTCCCTAAATCCGGTAATAAGAAACTAACGCTGGGAGTCGGTTCAGGTGCAAACCAGTAATCTGTTTAAGTGGGGAGGTGTAACGTTCGTTAATCCGGGGATTGGCCCATTATGAGCTGAGTGTAATTTCATGCTGCATTAAGACTGAATAAAGCCTTCACAACGATGCATGAAAACCCCATTCATTATATCTGTCATATGCTTGTTCAATAAATCAATTACCTGTTTATATTGGGATGCAGTAGACTCACTTGTTTGCCTATGTAAATGTGATGATGTCATGTTTACATAGACTGTGATGCAGGTAACGAAGGCGGAGACCCCTTGTTAGCTTTGATGACTATTAGGCACTACTTTGTCGGGATGTGCTATATCCCAGAAGAGACAACATTTTGTTGTATATATGTCTCTTCGTATTTTGTATGTTTTGGTTTTTATTAACTATGGTTTGTAATATATCTAAACAGTGTGATATTGCAACTGTATGCCGTCTGTGGCGTATACTGCAACTATCTGGGGCGTTACATGATGCAAAGTGATTATGCTGCGAGGGGCTTCCACCGTGAAAGGACTATGAGGCCTGGGGGATGGCCTACTTCTACTTATACAGCTTTCTCCAGCTAAAGTTCAAGAGAAGGCCAGTTACCAGTTGGCTACTGGTTCTTGTTCGATTTTTTGAGTTACCTTGGCTCCTTCATTTATAGCCTGATTCTGCCTTGGAAGGGAAGGTCTCGTCCTCCACATATTGGTTTTCGTGAAGTCTGAATGACGTGACTTGACTGCCACATGTCGACTTGGGGTTGTTAGGAATAAGCATGAAAATCAAAAATATTGCGCAGCGGAAAATAATCTAATCCCTAACCAATATCAACTTTATGAAGAACATGCGAAGAACAATGCTATTTAAAATTAAACTAGCAAAAACAGAATTACTTACTTGAAGATTATGGCCACTCCTTGTTTTTATGAGCAAAGAACAATGCTCCTCTGAAGAACACCAAGGACACCAAGAACACCTCCAAGAACACCTCCGGATCTTCTCACCAATGACTAGAATAACCAAGATTGTGGGCTCTTTTTAGCTCTTAAAAACTTTAACTTAGTTCTTCCAAGAATTATCATAGAAATACTTTCAATTCTTAGAAAAAGCTAAAAGAATTGTTATTGGAGTGATTTGCTAAAGCTACAAGCACCTCTATTTATATACATTGAAAAACTAAGAGAGAAGTAAACTTAGCAATGTGAGACTAGTGGTAGAAGGCTAGGGTTTTGAAAACCCCTAGCCACTACATCATATAAGTGAATGACGCATGGGTTAGAAAAAAATTCCTTAGCCTCTGCCCCATGTCACTGTAAGTTACGCATGGGGCTAGGGAAATATTCCATGGCCCATGCATTTTCCTGCATGTACTAGCTTGGGTTTTATCGCAAAACCCAATCTCTCTCTCTTATAGTTTATGTATAGTTTTTTCCTTATGGCCCATATTTTAATAAATTAAAACAGCATACTTAATAAATAAGCTCATGTTTTAATAAAAAAAACCTATCAAATAAATAAATAAAAGCCTATCTTTAGTTAATTTACAATAGCTTGGTGAGGGACCCGAAGGGAAAAATAAATCTAGCTAAAATAGTATTCAACTATCCCAAGTCACTATTAATTACGATTGATTCCACTAAAACACATGTAACTGCACTCCAAAATTTATTCTTCATTAAATCAACAAAATTTCTTTTGACTCACTTATGGTTGAGTATAATTCCTTTATGAAATCCTCCGTAGCAAAATTAGGATTGTGATACTGTCACACTATATTCTCTACCTCTTATTCCTTATGTACCAGATTTTTATCCTTATTATTCCCTCTCATGTGAATACTCATTTCAGTAAGTAATCTATTTTAGAATTCTCCTTCCAAAATGCTTTGGCCAGAAATTGAGAATAATCTCGTATAAAATCATATTCAATGGAAGATTTCTTGTCCTTTTTCATTAAAAGGATTTGGATTCCCTGTTGAGCAAAGCTTCCCTCACAATGCTACATGTGCCACCCAACACATAGATGATGTTGACCGCATATAAGGTATCACTCTATGGTGCCTCAAAGTGACCCCACTTGACATCTGAGTCCACTTTTTTTTTTTTTTAAAGGATTTAGAATCATAAGTATAAGTAGTTTGATAGTTATTGTCTTTTCCTTAGGACAATATTTTTCTGGAAATACAACTCCTTGTTTGTTCAGTGTATACCACCTTATACACCTACTACATCAACCCGAATAATTTTCTTCGTCTGATTAAGGTAAATAATACAATTGATATGTAACAGTCTTGCCAATCGAATGCCCAAATCCATTGCCGATTGCGAACAAATAAATTTTAGAATGCAAGGCTTATGATCTTAAACCTTGTGTGACAAAAACCGCTGCTCACACCCATAAACCATATTCAATGTAATCTCTAGACCTTTTGTATGGGGATAGTCATAACAGATCATATAAAAAAATTATATGCTATATGCTCAAATATTTAATGAATGAATAAATAATAATTTATTCATAACAAACTATAATGTCAACATGATACAACTTGAGATTTAGGGCATAATCCCCAATAGGGGTGGCATCCATATTCCCTGTGAATGGCTTTTGACAAACTCGAGGTTGATATAATATGTACTTTCCCTACCAACGGGAGGCTCAAGACATAAATATTTGAATGCACTAGATTCCCCTTTAGGGTGCCGAGCCTTTAGGGGTTGGTAAATAGAGATCACTTCTAGTGATCGTACAGACCGTGATCGAGAATGAACCCTGTGACGAACTTGAATTTCCCAATCGTGAGCTGCTCAAGAGATGCAAAGATGAGCTCCATCAAGGGCACTGTTGCTAATCAAAAAGAAGGTATTCTTCGAGTTTTGTGCCACTCTGGCGCATGACAGGATTCTCATGACTTCTCTCTAGAGATAAACTAAATCACCCCGCAAATCATGGCAGCGACCTCTAAGTGGGGTTTTGAGGTTGGAAAGGAGATGGACCCTCGGCCCTATAACGGGCCCACGCAGCCTTGGCCCTTCTCTCGCACAACGACCGCTTGTTAGGCCTCGTATATAGTCTTTACTGTCTGAGCCTCTTATTGTGGTTTACACATCAATGTCACAATAAGTTATAAATCTCGATGCAAGCATTGGAAGTTTGGAGGTTTTCACCCCCATGGTATGTTGGGAAAATACTATGGAAAAATCAAAATTGCGCAGCAAAAAATAAACTATTCCCTAACCAAAATCAAACTTTAAGAAGAACATGCGAAGAACAATATTATTTAAAATTAAAAAATAGCAAGAAAAGAATTACTTGCAGATCATGGTCACTCCTTCGCTTTATGAGCAAAGAATCCTCGCTACTTGCTCCTCTAAAAAATGACCTTAAGATATTTTCACCAATGACTAGAAATAACCAAGTGTAGGCTCTTTTTAGCTCTTCAAAATATTAAAATTGTTCTTTGAGTGTTAACTCACAAGAACATTAGTTCTTTGTAAATATATAAAAAAAATAAAAAAAAAATAAAAAAAAAACTATAGGAATTGGTGTTTTGTAAGAGCTACATGCACCTCTATTTATATCATTGAAAAACTAAGAAAGGAAGTAAAATAGGAAATATGAGACAACTGCTAAGGGGGTGGATGGCTAGGGCTGCAGAAACCCTAACCTCCACCTAAAAAATCATGCATAAGGGCGTGGGGAATATTCCCTAGGCCTTTGCGTCACTTTATCTGCAGTTTGGGCTTGGGTTTTACCTCAAGCCCAGTTACACCACTTACCTCTCTATCAATTTCTGCACAGTTTTTTTTTTCCTTATTTTAAATTTAATTAAAACAACGTGCACAATAAAGAAAAGCTTGTCCACAGTTAATTTATAATAGCTTAGTGAGGGCTCTGAAGGAAAAAATAAATCTAGCTTAAATTGTATTGCCCCAGGCAATTAATTAATTTGTAATTAATTTTTTGGTTCGTCTCCCAACCTTAAACCAATCAGATTAAGACTCAGTGATACATTTATTCTCTTAGAAAGAGAATCTATAAAACATCGGCTTGAAAATCATCAGAATCCTCCAGATTAAGTCAATTAATTTAACTAGCCCGATGTAATTCACTATAGGGTATCCATATCAACTAACTGGTAGCTAACTGAATCCACTACTTATAACTATTCATCATAGTAAACAGTGGAACAATTTATCTGAGTTTATGAATTAATCTATCATCAAATAATGGACACAAAGCTTCCAAAGTGACATCACTATAAACATCTTATTCAAACTTGAGAATATGGGCTACTCGCTTGGCCTTTTCATCCCAACGAATCGCCTTGCAATATCCTGAGATCCTGGTAAGGGATAAAACACCGAGGTATTTTATAGGCAAAATAATAACTGAGTAAGTCGACTAACCTAGTAAATAAAAATGGTATGAACTTCTTCACAATTTGTAAAATGGTGTGGGTTCTTTTAAATAATTAGAGTATTCTATCTCTGTCATTATATCGTTGAAAAACTGTAGTTTTGTTTTGAAGCGATTTGACATAAATGCAGTGACCAAATACCTATATTTTAATGCACAAAATATGCTGTATATATATAGTCATATGTTAACAATATGGTTTATCTGATACATTAACCCTCTCTTAGGAAGGTTTACGTGTCCTTAAAGGACTTTTGGTACAATCCCAGTGCCCTAAACCTTGCACAAACATACCACCTTAACCTAGTAATCTGACAGAATTCGACCTCAAGTGGCCCACAGTAACTATCAAAGCCGTAACAGTGATCCCACTCGAAGAATGGTGCGCCAGTCATAAAACTATAACCATTGGATCCATTGTACACATACATAACAATAAATAACTGGACCATAGGATTAACTTGTAATAATATAAGCTCAAGGTCAATCTTCCTACATGGGATGGTGTACCATTGCATACAATACATTTGTTGTTTTTAAATAGTAAATCTTGAAGCAGTTGTGGAATATTTATATCATAAAATCATAAAGAAAGTGGGCACAGTCAACTGAAATATCGCACCTTTTTAACAAGTGCAGTTCATATTCAGTTCTTTACTTACCTCAAACGCTCATCTGAAACTTGAGATATCTTGCAATCAATGCAAAATATACCCAAAATATATTGAGGGTGGGAATCTAACATATAAAACCTTAACTATGCAGACTCTATTATTAAAACTCTAATTTTATACATTATGGTCAGCACACGAACGCATGTGTTTTAGACATGAATGTATGTTCTTTCACAGGAACATTTGTGTATCGAGGACATGACCGTATGTGTTCTTGCAGGAACGTTTGTGTGTGCCCAGAAGGTCCAAAACTGGAAAAAAAAAAAAAAAAAAAAAAAACGAATCTTATACCTCAGACCTAATTGCATAAAAATAAAGTATTTTATGAAATAAAACGAAATAGTATACATAAATCCTTCAAATCTTCTTTAAAACTTAATAGACATACGTAAAATCTTGTGGCCATTAGCACGTCTTTAAATTGCTGGGTAAAACCATGTTCGGGGCTTTACACAAACGTATATGTACTAGTCATGAACGTTCGTGTATACCTCCCTAACACACATGCAAAGTACGTCACCTGCTATGCATGGAGATGAACAGTGCTACACGACACATGTGTTGGGGATTATGCCCTAAATCCCAAGATAATAAATAAATGTTTATTAAAATTTATTTATATATATACTATATATATATATATATTTTGAGCATATGGCGTATAGTCTTTTGTATGATTCTTTATGATTATCCCCATATGAAAGGTCCAAGGAATGCATTGAATATGGTCTATGGGTGTGAGTAAAGTTTTTCACACAAGGTCTAAGCCTATAAGCCTTGTACTCCGAAATCATTTGTTCAGCAATAATATGGAACTAGACATTCCATCAAGTGAGACTGTTACGCATCAATTGTGAAATTTACCCTTAATCAGGCGAAGCGTATACTTCGGGTTGATGTGTAGGTGTATATGGTGGTATACACTGAACAGACCGAGAGTTTTTTTTTTTGTTAAAATACTGTTTTTAGAAAAAGATATAACTCTCAGACTATTTATATTTGAGATTCTAAATCCTGAGAGAAAAACAAACTCAGATGTGAAATGTCTTTACTTTGACACATTGTAGATTGAGCCCTTTAAGCTGTATGAGGTCAACATGGTCTTTGTAATTGGGTGATCACATGTAGCATCGTAAGATCGTAAGCAGAGTTTTTCTCAATAGGGAATCCAAATCTTTCTTTGGTAAGAAGGACACAAAGTCTCCCCTTGAATAGAGTTTTATTCAGTGTTATTCTCTAAGTCTTTGATCAGAGCATTTGGTAAGATTAACTCCAAATTATACCTAGTGGGTGGACACTCACAGGAGAGAGAATAATAAAAAAATAGAAACCTGGTACACAAGGATTAAGAGGTAGGGAATATAGTGTGACAGTATCTCAGCCCTTATTCGTCTACGGAGGATTTTATGAAGGAATCACACTTGTGATAAATGTCAAAGAGAACTTTGTTGATTTAATCAAGAATATTTTTCGAAGTGCAATTACAATTATGTATTGGCGTTAATTGTAATTAATAGTGACTTGGGATAGTCGGATACTATTGGAGCCAAAAATATTTTTCTCTTTAGGTCCCTCATCAAGCTATTGTAAATTAACCATAGACAGGCCTATTATTTATTTATTGGACAGGTTATTTTATTTATTTAAATATAAGCTTATTTAATTAAATAAGCAAGTTGTTTTAATTAAATAAAATATAGGCCCAAAGGAAAAACTATACAAAAAAAGAAATAAGTGGGAGAGGTGGGCTTGGGATAAACCCAAGCCCAGTACACTAAGTGAGTGACGCATAGGCCATGGAATTTTTCCCTGGCCCATGCGTCATCTCATTAAGAGATGGAGGCTAGGGTTTTGCAAATCCTAGCCTTCCACCTCCTCATTCTCTGCAGTCTCACATTGCTTCTTTTATTTCTTCTGTGTTCCTTTCAAGAATTTAAATAAAGGACCCTGTGGCTTAGTAAAAAAATACTCCAACACAATTCTTTTAGCCATTGCTAAGAATTGAAAACACTCATTGAATATTTATTCGAAGAGCTAAGCTAAAATTTTGATGAGCTAGAAAGAGCCCTCACTTTTTGGTTATTTCTAGTTATTGATGAGAAGATCTAAGGAGTTCTTGAAGTGTTCATCAAGCAGAGGATTCTTCGCTCATATAGCCAAGGTGTGGCCCTAGTTAGTAACTAAGTAATTTTATGTTCTTGCTAGTTTTTTATTAAATAGTAGTGTTCTTTGCATGTTCTTCATAGAGTAGATCCTAAGTAGGGAATATATTATTTTTCTGCTGCGCAATTTTTCAATTTGCACCCATATTCCCAACAACATGCACGAATTTATATAACTTTACATGAACGTATGTGTGTACTGTGTACATGAACATTCTTGGTCTTACACGAACGTTCCTGGTCTTACACGAACGTATGTATGAGCCAGAAAAGTTAAAAAATTTTACTTTAAGGCTATAAGTTTTCTGGGTATTACACAAATAGCCTCCAACTATCGCAAGTCATTATTTAATTATAATTGATTCCACTAAACAATTGCAATTGCACTCCATAATTTTTTTTTATTAAATCAGCAAAGTTCTCTTTGACTCACTTATAGTTTGAGTATAATTCCTCCATAAAATTTTCCGAAGCAGAATTAGGACTATGATATTGGCATACTAAATTCTCTACCTATTATACCCAATTAACTTTATTATTCTCTACCTGTGAATTCTCATTTCACAAGTTTATATTTTGGAATTCTCCTTACCAAAATGCTCTGATTAGAGATTGAGAATAAACACTTATAAAATCTTATTCGAGGGAAAATTTCTTATCATTTTCTAATTAAAGGACTTGAATTCCTTTTTGAGTAAAGCTTCCCTCACAATGCTACATGTAATCACCCAATGCACATAGTATGTTGACCACATTTAAGGTCTCACTCTTTGATGCACTAAGTGACTCAACTTGACATCTGAATCCACTTTCTCTCAGGATTGAGAATTATTAGTATAAGTAGTTTGAGAGTTATTGTCTTTTCCAAAGACATTATTTTTACGAAAAGATTACTCCCGGTTCGTTCAGTATACCAACTTATACACCTACACATTAACCCGAAGCCTCCTCTTCGCCTCATTAAGCTAAATCATTTAAATTGATGTGTAACAGTTTTCTCCAATGGAACGCCCAATTCCATTGCCAATTACAAACAAACTAAATTTTAGAATACAAGGATCATGGACTAAGACCTTGTGTGACAAAGACCATTGCTCACATCCATAAACCATATTCAATGTAATCTCTAGACCCTTTCGCATGGGGATAATCATAATGATCATACAAAAGATTATATGCTATATGCTCAAAAATTTAATCAGTAAATAATAATTTTTATTCATAATAAATTATAATGTCAACATATTACAACTTAGGATTTAGGGTATAATTCCCAACATAGTGCCCTCATGGGTTACCTAAAGAGTATCCCATGCCTCTTTAGCACTCATATAATTCACAATTCTGCTAAATTCTTCAGGAGATACAGTAGCAAAAATTGCATTCAATGCTTTGTTGTTTGTATTGCAATTCTTCTTCTCTTTTGTAGTCATCTTTTCAAGGATCACACAAGAAATAAATCCTATGGAGTGTGTCTACCTACGCTTTGATACCAATTGAAAAGATGCAAATTTAGACCCCAAGCACGCAAAATAACAATCACAACAATTTATATAATCCATTGAGAATTTCTGCATTGATATGAACCTATCAAACCACATAGTTAAATATCTTCAATACATGATTTTTGGTGATGAAAAGGAAAACCTTGATCACTCAAGGAAAAACCTCCCCATGGCAACCAAACCTAGGATTCCACGATGAAGAATAGTACAAGGACAAGACACACTACCAACCATATTGTAACTTTCTAGACTCCTTATGCAAATGAGCTCCTCGCTCACGTCCCTGGCTCCAGCTCCCTAATGGTCAGACTTCTTGTAGAATCCTTATCAACCCATCGGTAGACTTCTTATTAACAAATAGGCGTGTGGTAGCACCATGGTTTGATCTTCACTACAAGAGCCTTCGACACACGAACAAGACTCTTGGCACACAATACAAGAATCTTGTGTACAAACACAACAAGGTCTTGGTACTAGTCTCTCAACTCCCCTCTTGATGCTCTGAAATTTCGTCTTAAGATAATGAAGCAACAATGGCCTTTTAAAGACAGAAATCGCATAGTCTGCATGGCAACGTTCGGACAGGTTAATTTATAGCATGTCCGAACATGATTAGGGTTTCATGCCCAACCGCCTTCCATGTAGGGACAGTGGCCCATATGCCAAGGAACACGAACTCTATGACTTGCCTCATGTCCAAACATGTGTCCTCTATTTCTGAACATCACTTCTAGTGATGCTTACTAACCTAGGCATGTCTGATAGCTCAAGGAACCCATAGCCCTTAGAGCTTTTCATGTCTTAACATCGGTCTTTCAGACTGATCATGTCTAGTGACATGTCTAGACACCATAGGGAACATGTACTCCATGGGTCGTCTATGTCCAGATAGCATTGTTTATATCTAGGCATCTATTGCACTTCTTGTCTTCTTGAAGAATTCTTTATCATCTTTATCTGTAGACCTAAGTACACAAGTACCCATGTCCCAAATAAATAAGACATAAGTCTTGGACACCGAATAAGTCAACACAAAACCTAACATGAACCGACCCACCGGTAGACTTCAACGGTTAAAAGTATTTATAAAAGTGATGGTTTCAAGAATAACTCCAAGAGAGATAATTAAGGAAGCTCAATTTCAAAGCTCTCTTGGCACACCAAAAAAATGAAGCTAAGCAACATATAAAAACCTTCTAGAGGCTTAGGCTTCTCTATGGTTTGAAAAGCTTACCATAAACAAGGAGAAAGTTTGGTATATTTAGGCTCAACAATTATATGAAACATTTCCATAAAAACTCAAGAAAATATCTCTCTTCACACTAAAGGTTGTGAATTATGGTCCTTATATAGAGAGGAGGAAAAATGAGGTTTTTAGGTCAAATTCGATTAAATAAACGTGCTAGCGACAGATCTCGACCAGCTAAGGCTAAAGCTCGATCAAACGAGCCATTAGGGTTTCAAAATCATTCAGCAAAGAAGTACCTCGGTTGATCGAGCTTCCCCCAAGGGATCTCCCAAGGTCCTCGGTCGACCAAGCTTCTCTTGAGCTCTTCTGTTAAGATTTTTTTACTTTTCTTGTCAACCCATTGTGACCCACTAAACATCAAAATTGGAAACTCTTTGTGAAATATAAAGTTGTCTAATTTTGAGTTAGCTATCCAAGGCCACCAAGTTTGTCTTTATGCGATGTTGGAGTCAAAAGATATGATTATTTTACTCTGATCAGGTGTTTCTTAGACATCGTACACATGCATAAATTTTCCATGTTAATAGCCACATTTTGATCACGACTCAACCCTAGACCTTATGATTACAATACATCAATTTTTTCATTGAATTAGACAATATTAAAAACCAAACAATGAATGTCAATAGTATAGGGGTGTAGCAGTAACACAAGAGGAATACTTCAAGCATTTCATTAGTTTATATCCAAAATAACAATATGCATCGAATATACAAAAAATGAGGAAATGAGGGAGTGAATAAGGGAGAAAGGATATGACCCGGTGGTTGCAGAATAAGACCAATTTTTCCTCGGTTCAACAAAGAATGACTATGTTTGGATCATGTACATCATATGGACAACAAAATATTTTTAAGATCACTTCAAGAATACATGACTAGATCATGCATGAAAATAAATTCCAAAGAGAAGCACTTATAAGGGGTTCACGGCTAGCATTATAAAATAAGGTTGATTTTTGTTTTCTTCCTTCTCTCTCTAGAACACGGTTGCCTTGGAGATTTTAGAACCTTTGGATCTCCAATGAATAAAGATGGACAAGAGAGTGGGCTCTTAAACTTGTGTCTATTAACTCTTGAGAACTTTGTTATGTTGTGTGTTAAATCTTAACACAACTGTATGCATCCAATGCCTCGCAAGCTTTTTATTTATAGGTAAATGTTTACTTGGAGAGGATGAAAAAACCCTAGCCTCCATACACCATGATATAGATGACCATTAGGGAAAAGTATGAAACCCTAGTGTGCCTCATGAAACACGGCTACCATAGTATTCTAGAAGTTTGTACAGTTTGGTCAAATTACATTAGCTTAAAGAGAGACTTAAAGGGAAAAATAAAATTGGCTCCATTAGTCTTATGTCTATAAGAGAACAGATAGATGCTAATTCATACGCATGTTTAGATGTCTCCTTTTGAGGCCCTTGGGGATCCCAAGCTTTTGGAGTACTAACTTGAGCTAAGTCAAGTATGGTTAGTTAATAGTTGTATTTATTTATGCCGTATGTGGCATAACTTTGTAATTAGGTGAAACTTCAAAAAATCTTTTGAATTTCAACGTGTTTTGAATATACTCTCAAAGTTTAAAAGTTCTTAACTTGGGTTATTGAACTTTCAATTTCTTTCAATTCCCCCCCTGCCTCATTAGGATTTTCCGTTAAAATCTAACAGAGGGGTACCAAAATTTTCAAAATACCCATAATTTTTTTTAGGAAAAAAATTGCAAAGATTTAAGCGTTGGTGCGGATTTAATGAAATTTGCACAAATACTCACGCTTGAATCTTTGAAAATTTTTTATAATTTTTTTTTTAAAAAAAAAAACATGGGTATTTTAGAAATTTGACAAAATCTAACAGATGAGGGAAATTAAAAGAAATTGGAAGTTCAATAACTTAAATAAAGAGTTTTTAAACTTTGAAATTGTCATTTCAAAACGCGTGGAAGTTCAAAATTTTTTTTGAAGTTTTCCCTTGTAATTATGTATAAACTATCAGGTTTAATTATTGTAATGATTATATATGGTGAAAATAGAAGCTTTGATATATTTTATTAGTGATTTAAAAAGAAAGTGTGTATATATATATATATATATATAAGTTGGGGCGTTACAAAGGTGCTTCTCTTTTGCGATTTAATTTTAAAGCATGATCTATCCATGTGTTCTTCAAGCAATCTTGAGATTATTCCGCTGTGCATATGATGTAAGAAGACCCAAAAATGATATCAGAGCGGCCTTCAAAGAAAATAGGAAATAGATGGAAGTTTGTGAAACAATCATACTTGAAATTTTTGTTTCGCGGTTTGTTTATGCTGCTGTCCAAAATTGTTTTTGTAGAATCCCATGTTGGGTTGATTGTTCCTGATCCTCTGACATGTTTGTTCACATGTTAAGACTTTGATTAGATCATTCCAAGTGATTTGAAGCAAGCTTAACATTTTAGGGAAAATTTTACTTAGGTCCCCTAAACTTTGGCTCGTTTTGACATACCTTCCTTGAACTTTTTTTACTCTCATTTTGGTATTCTGAACTTCTAACTTCTCTCACTTTAGTCCCCCTTTGTTCGGATTTACTGTTAAATCCTGTTAAAATTTTCAAAATACCCTTGTATTTTTTTAAAAAAAAAAAAATATAAAAAAATCTAAACTGAGGGGTATTTTGAAAATTTTCACACCCCTCCGTTAAGATTTAACGAAAAATTCTAACGGAAGGGGGGTTAAATTAGATATTTTGAAAGTACGAGGTACCAAAATAAGAGCAAAAAAAGTTCAAGGAGGGTACGTCAAAACAGGCCAAAGTTTGGGGGCCTAAGTGAAGTTTCACCAACATTTTATAAAATTGTTCTATTTGAAACAATGTTGCTGTAAAATTTTACAGCAACATCTATTTATGTTGACTTTTTATCTTGCCTTATATTTTTTCAAAAATGTTTTGGCATGTTAAAATCATGGTTAACGCGTTAGAAAAATCAAATCATTGTTTTATAGTCATTCTAAAAACTTTTTTGGGGAAACTTCACATAGACTCCCTGAACTTTATACTTTTTTGTACATACTCTCTAATCTTTAAAAACTCTCACTTTGATATCCTGAACTTCTAATATCTATTACTTACTCTCATCTGTTAGGATTTTCTATTAAATTCTAACGAATGGGTGGAAAAATTCTCAAAATACCTCTCATTTTAGATTTTTTTTATAATAGCGGAGTGCTTTTTTTTAAAAAAAAAAAAAAAAATAATATATAGGGGGTATATATATACTAGGGGGTATTTTGGAAATGTTTGGATAGGATTTAACGGTGAATCCTAATGGAATTGGGTAAAGTGAGAAAAATTAGAAGTTTAAGGTACTAAAGTTCAAGAGGTCTATCTGAAGTGACGTGATTGAAATTCAGAATTCCAGCAACATGCTTTGACTTGTAAAAATTATTTTTGATGGATAATCAAATAGAGTTTGTTTCTTTGATTGTAGAATATGTTGCATAGTGTATGTAACATATTTGGATCATAAAAGAATCGGTTTACAAGTTTATTCATGTGTTTTTGTAACCGTTGAATATTGTCTTCAAGTTGATGGCTTAGAACACATGTTTTGTTTTAAAAATTGTTTTTGATTGAATTAATAAGGGGCGAATTTTTGACTTTCTGTCCCACCAAATGTTCAAAGAGGTAAGCTGAACGTTCGATTGGAATAGTACATCGAACGTTCAACAGTACACTCAGAACGTTCGACTGTATGTCGCATAGCACAACCTAGACGTTCAAACCGTGTGTTAGATAGTTCACCGAATGTTCGACATAGTACTCCAAATGTTCACTTAAAACCCTAAAAAACCATTGGTCAATAGTACACTGAAAATTCGATAGTAACCCCGAACGTTCGATGACTGACATTATTGAAAAATAACACTTAAGCCTTATCCTATGCGATTCTAACCTATAAACCCCCACCCTCACCCTTTTCACATCATTTCCGCCCTTCCATTAATGTGTTCTTAGAATGAGAGTAGGAGAGTGATTTGGAGAGAGAGGATGAACTCTCTTGGTCCATTGTTTTTCAAAGGAGGTAACTTTCTTAACCTAGCTTGTTTTTATTAGTGTTATTAGGTTGTTGTTTTATTGCTCACATAATGTTTAATTCATTGTCATAGCATAGTTTCTAGTTTTGTAGTTAGGTTTTGGTTTTAATACAATGTTTATATGAATTAGTAGCTTAATAATGTTAGACATACCATGATCTGTATAATAGTGTTATTGTGGTTTAGGACCTTGTTAAAGATCATAAAATGACCTTAGGTTGTGTTAGAATGAAGCCTAGGAATGATTTTTTGTTCAGAATGGGTTTCTGCCCAGAACTGAATGTTCGACCCCTTCTAGCCGAATGTTCGATGTCGAGGCAGGACGTTTGACTCCTACCGGCCAAACCTTTGATGGCCGAGCAGTAAGCCTATTTTGAATGGTTTAGGACTTCTAGCCTTTTTAGCTCGAACTTAGAGACTAATGTTAGGTCGTTTCACAGATTCAAAGATTGGGCAGTATTCTGAAGACTTCCCAATCGAACCTCACGTCTCAAGTGAGTNAAAACTCACATGGATACTTGTTATCATTATCTTTTTCACGTAGCATGATTATTTTATGTATAAAACATGCATGTTTACAACTCACATAAAATATATTTTAGAATAATATGGACTCTATTTTGTGAAAATGATTGATAAATAATAAGATAATGAAAATGATGAGTTTATAAATGCATGTAAGTAAAGGGCTGTGAATTAAATTGCATCGTATAGCATAGTATACTGATACATGCATAACATCCATGAGCTACTATTATATGGGTTTGGCGTTATAATCAAAAAGATTTACTTTTATGTTTTGGCCTTGGATCCAATCGTTATTTATGACTGGCGCAGCTATGTTTGATTGGTACTCACCAAGACGGTTTTGCTAGTAGTGTGAGCCACCCGAAGTTGAACCTAGTCGAGCTGCTAGTATAAGATGATATGTTGTGCAATATCTAGGGCACTGGTGTTGTACCAAAAGTTCTTTCGAGAATGCGCCAACCCTGCCGAGAAAAGGTTAATGTCTCGGTATACCATATGGAATTGAACTATGATATATTACTCTTAATTATCATGTATTATATCTATATTCCATTGTCATGTCATATGATCTTTAAACTGATAATCTTACCTTATTACTGCTTGTGATTTGTAG
>FXXK01001231.1:39283-93269 GCA_900184695.1 Betula pendula
AAAAAGAGATAACGCAATAAAGATAACATAGTGTTCATCTTTCTCTTAAGCTCACCAATGAAAATGTAAATCAAAATTAAAGATCAACCAAATTCTAAGGAATATTATGAACATGATTTCACAAAAGAAAAAAATTTTTTTTTTTTACAAACTAAAGAGATAGTGTGAATGAACAATGAAAATAGTGTTTAACTAACCCCAAACTTAAATCACACATTGTACCCAATGTTGTATATCAATAATGGCTAACTAAGGGATAAAGGAAAACCTTTCTGGGGAGGTATGGCCTGTGCATACCCCAAACTTCGAAATCTTACAACACTTATCCTGAAACAAAACTAAAAACAAACTAAAAAGCAATAATATATACACAAAAATATTAAATAAAAAGAATTATAAAATAACCAAGAATTTTATAAATTATCTGGAAAAGAAAGAATTTTCATCCTTCCCAAAATAAAACACATGGTACTCATATGAATGGCAAAAACATACATTGATGGATAAAAAATAGTGTTCCAAAATCCCCAACGACAATGTTAAATCAACAAAATAAAAGAAAAAACAAAGCCATAAATATAAAATACAATGGAAAGCTCAAGGAGCAGGTGGTGCAGGTGGTGGTTGGTGGAAGGGCGACATTAGAGATCTACTGAAGTGCGACCCCATGGTTCCTGAAGTGTCGCCTCCATGGTCTGATATGCAGCCTCGGTTCTCTGTTGCAAAGCTGTCTTGCCACTGATATATACTTCGCTCAAAATTGTGCGTGCAGCAGCGTCATACTCAGACTGTGAAATGGGGGCTCTACCCCTTAGAAGCTGATGGCCTCCCCCTTAAGCCACCGCTCAGCAGCTGCTTCTTCCATGTCTCACGTCTTGGTGCAGGAGCGGGCAATCTTGGCCTTCATATGAGAGAACTCATTGTTCCAATCACCTTCGGTTTATAAGTGGAATCTATTGGCCCCACATACGTGCCCTTTCCTCATCTCAAATCCCTTATTGACAAGAAGCCTGGTGATTTAGGTAAGGGAAAGGTAGCTGTGATTATCAGTGATTTATCCTCTTGCCATATACGCTTCCCCAGCACTTATACATTTGGTCCCATATAAGCTGCGGTGCTGGAGAAACCAATGCTTCTTGTGGAAAGGCATAAAGGGCTGCAAGGGAAAGGGCGGTCCCCTTGAATCTTGTGTCCCAATGACACACATTTCTCTTGAAGGACTGTGTCTACCAACCAACAGTCGCGAAGGAAATTTGCTTGCTTGTACAATTCGCTCTTTCGATTTTCATACTCCCAATTACAACATATCTTGGCACAATCATGTGCAAATCAAAAACCGGAGCCTCAGGTCAGCATGTAGAAAAATTCCATGTGGCATGCCAAGTGCCTTCTCTACGTCTCCTTATAGTGACTTGGAACCTCTTTCCCATCAATTTCAGAAAATAAACACTCCAGTTGGTCGTATCGAAATTTCAAATTTTGGTAAAATGTTGGACAAACCTGGGATGGTAGAGGTGATCCACCGGCTTGAGGAGTGGCGTGAGATGGCGTTGCCTTGAATTGCTTCTTGCCCACTTGACATCCTTCAATCTCTCGAAACTTCCTAACAAATGTCAATTTTGTCTCAGGGTCTATACCAAACCGCTGCCAGTCCGTAGTCCAAGAAGGAAGTCTGGCTCATCGATGGCCAGATGGAGAATGGATGGCGATCGAGCGAAGGATTGGAAGAACTAGCCATTCGGATGCCTTAGAGGAATAAAACACCAAACACCTGCTGTGCACAACCCAAAAAAAATACAAAGAAACACAATGAGGCCACTTTTATCGGATAGAAACATGGAGAATGGAGTGGGTAAGAGTTTTAATGCAAAAAGAATGAAGATTAATGAGCAAAAATGGAGAAAATGAGAGAAATACCTGGTTTAGGTTGGGGGCGGCGACTAGGTTTCGAGCTGAGAGAGAAGCAGAAATGAGAAAATGAGGAGAAGTAGGGTTTTTAAGCAGGTCACGTGACCTGCTAACCCGACGACGCTCGAGCGCCAGGATTGGGCGCTCGAGCGCCAGACTCTGCTGGAGCTCGAAACTAGCGCGCACCACTTGCGAGCGTCAGGCTTGGGTGCTGACGCTCGTGCACTGGCTAGGGGGATGCGAGCATCAGCGTGCAACTGATGCTCGTGCTGTTGGCGCTCGAGCACCACAAATGGGCGCTCGAGCGTCAAGTCCCAGGAATTTTTTTTTTTTTTAAAGGAAAATAAAATAAAATAAAATAAGAGTAAAAAGAAAATAAATAAATAAATAAAGGAAAGAATAGGAACAAAAATAAAATAAAATAAACAAACACTAATCCAAATAGATGGGATCTATCAAATCGATAGACTCCACATCTTCGATATGCTCCGAACCCCGGATGTAGGGTTTTAATCTATTACCGTTGACCTTAAAAATTTGGCCACTCTTAGGATTCTTCAACTTGACGGCTCCGTGAGGAGAAACAGATACAACAATGAATGGGTCATCCCATCTCGATCGGAGTTTACCCGGAAATAGGCTAAGTTTAGAATTGTATAGCCATACTTTTTGGTTCGGGACGAAAGTCTTAGATCGGATGTGCTTATCATGAAATGCCTTGGTTTTATCCTTGTACACCCGTGAACTCTCGTAAGCATCATTTCGCAACTCTTCAAGCTCGCTCAATTGTAGCCTTCGGTGGGAACTAGCTGATATTATATCGAAATTAAAAGTCTTCACAGCCCACTAGGCCTTGTGCTCTAGCTTAACAGGGAGATGGCACGCTTTGCCATAAACCAACCGGTATGGCGACATGCCAATCGGTGTCTTAAAAGCTGTACGGTATGCCCAAAGTGCATCATTGAGTCGCAAAGACCAATCCTTGCGATCAGGCCTAACCGTCTTCTCTAATATCCGCTTAATTTCCCTGTTGGATAATTCCACTTGGCCACTTGTTTGAGGGTGGTAGGGTGTGGCAACCTTGTGAGTGACGGAGTATTTGAGGAGTAAGGTTTTCAGAAACCGATTACATAAATGCTTTCCTTCGTCACTTATAATCGCCCAAGGCATTCCAAAACGACTAAAGATGTTGGATTGAATGAATTTGATCACAACTTTATGGTCGTTGGTTCTGGTAGCCACAGCCTCTATCCACTTGGACACATAGTCCACCGCCACTAGAATGTACTCGAATCCGAAAGAGGGCGAAAAAGGTCCCATGAAGTCTATCCCCCACACATCAAATATCTCCACTATCAAGATGGGGTTTAGAGGCATCATGTCCCTTCTGGACAATGTTCCAAGGCGCTGACATCGATCACACGCCCGACAGAATTGATTGGCATCCTTGAATAAGCATGGCCAGTAAAATCCACTTTGCAAGACCTTCACCGCGGTCTTATTAGCACTAAAATGTCCCCCACAAGCCAATGTGTGGCAAAAGGAGAGGACACTCTGTACTTCGCCTTGAGGTACACAACGGTGAATGATCTGATCAGCACAATACTTAAAAAGCTCAGGATCCTCCCAAAAATAGGATCGGATCTGCTTGAAGAAGCGATCTCTTGCTTGCTTCGTCCAATGAAAAGAATCTTACCTATTGCTAGGTAATTAACAATGTCAGCGTACCATGGCACTTCCTTTGGAGTAATCTCAAACAGTTGCTCATCCGGGAAGGAATCATAAACTGGAATGAGAGAAGACTCGATGGAAATGCGGGAAAGATGGTCAGCGACAACATTATCAGATCCCTTTTTGTCTCTAATCTCCAAATCGAATTCTTGAAGCAAGAGAATCCATCTAATCAAACGGGGCTTTGTCTCCTATTTAGCCATTAAATGCCTCAGAGCGGCATGGTTAGAGTAAATCACTACCTTAGACCCTAAAAGATAAGAGCGGAATTTGTCCAAGGCAAAAACAATTGCTAGCAACTCTTTCTCTATAGTCGTATAGTTCACTTGAGCATCCATCAGAGTTTTACTAGCATAATAAATAGCGTGAGGGAGCTTGTCCTCACACTGTCCCAAAACTGCACCGACAGCAAAGTCGGATACATCACACATTATTTCGAAAGGGAGAGACCAATCAGGGGTCTTAATGATAGGAGCGGAGGATAAAAGAGATCGGAGCGTCTCGAACGCCTTAAGACATGCTTCATTAAAATCAAATGGAGTCTCCTTGGCAAGAAGATTGCACAAGGGTCTTGAAATCTTGCTGAAATCCTTGATGAAGCGGCGATAAAAGCCGGCATGTCCGAGAAATGAGCAAATTTGTTTCACCATAATAGTTGGTGGAAGTTTTGAAATCAGCTCTATCTTCGCTTGATCAACCTCAAGTCCTTGCTTGGACACTATGTGTCCCAATACTATACCCTCTTGAACCATGAAATGGCTCTTCTCCCAACTTAGAATTAGGTTTGTCTCCTTGCATCGTTTAAGAACACGAGAAAGGTTGAGGAGACATTCATCAAATGAGGGTCCAAAGACAGAAAAATCGTCCATGAACACCTCCAAAAAGTTTTCCACCATGTCCGAAAAAATAGACATCATGCACCTTTGAAAAGTGGCGGGTGCATTACACAACCCGAAGGGCATGCGCCTATACGCGAAAATACCAAAGGGACAGGTGAAAGTCGTCTCTTCCTGGTCTTGCGGATCAACGGCAACTTGATTGTTCTGAATATCCATCCAGGAAACAGTAATAACTCTGGCCGGCAAGACGATCTAGGATTTGATCAATGAATGGCAATGGGAAATGATCCTTCCAAGTAAACGAGTTCAGTTTCCGGTAGTCTATGCAAACACGCCATCCTGTGGTCGTGCGTTGAGGAATTAATTCACCTACCGAATTCTCAACAGCGGTGATACCTGACTTCTTAGGTATCACCTGAATGGGACTCACCCATTTACTATCTGAGATGGGGTAAATGATGCCTGCATCCAACAGTTTAACAACCTCAGCCATGACCACGTTCTTCATTGCGGGATTCAATCGACGTTGCGCCTTGCAAGAGGGCTTAGCGTTATCCTCCAAATGAATGCGATGCATACAAATGGAGGGGTCAATCCGCTTGAGATCCCCAACACTCCAACCAATCACCTCCTTATGTTCCTTCAGAACATCCAATAAGCTGCTCTCCTGGTCCTTAAGTAAATCTGATGCAATGATGACCAGAAGAGTATCCTTAAGTCCTAAGAAGGCGTACTTGAGTTTTGCTGGAAGCTGTTTTAGCTCAAGTTTTGGTGGGGTGATGAGGGAAGAAATGGGAGGAATGCCTGATGTAAGAGGTAAGGGCTCCTTAGGTACTCTCCATGGTGGAAAGTCTATTGCGGCTGGAATGTCAAGGAGGGAATTAACCTCGTCGACATATTGCTCCGTGCTGAAGTCCTTCGTATCGAAATGAGACAGGCACGCCTCCAATGGGTCATTACTTAAAAATTGGGGAAGTGAATCTTCTATGGTTTCTTCAATCTGATCAACAAAGAAACACTCGTCCGCATCCGACGGGTGCTGGAACGCATTGAAGATGTTCAATGTCGCCTTCATATTCCCAAAAGTCACTTCCATCTCCCCAGTCCTGAAATTAATCACGCGTTAGCTGTAGCTAAGAAAGGACGGCCAAGGATGACGGGAATCAATTTAGTGGGATCCGGGACAGGCTCCGTGTCAAGAACTATGAAGTCTATAGGAAAGTAGAACTTGTCCACTCGGATGATAACATCTTCAACTATCCCACGAGGTTTCTTAACGGATCTGTCTGCAAGTTGTAAGACAACCGTCGTGGGTTTCAGCTCTCCAAGTCCCAACTGTGTATAAATCAAGAAGGGAAGCAAATTCACACCTGCTCCCACATCAAGAAGGGCTTTCTCAACAGCATGGTCTCCAATAATACATGAAATGGTAGGAGCATCAGGGTCCTTGATCTTTGCAGGGATAGTATGTTGTATGAGTGAGCTAACCTGCTCGGTTAAGAGGATCTTCTTGGGACTACGAGTCCTCATCCTACGCTTCTGAGTACATAAATCCTTCAAAAACTTGGCGTATGATGGGATCTGTCGGATGGCATCGATGATGGGGATATTGATTTGAACTTGTTTGAAAATCTCCATCATCTCTTGAAATTTCTCTCATTGCTTTGCATCACAAGGAGGCCCTTTGAGACGTTCAAGGAATGAAGCTCTAGGCTCAGAAGACGTCTCAAAGGTTGCATGTCCTTTCGGAACATTTGGACTGCCAATGGGCGGATTTGGATTTACGGGGGAATCATCCTTCTCTTGGGCCTTCAGCCCGACCTTGTTATCGACCACCCGTCCGCTCCTCAATGTAGTGACTGCCTGGACTTGTTCGGGAGGACCGCTACCAGAAGCGGTCCCGTCGACCATATATTGTCATTTAGGGTTGGCCACTGGTTGGGAGGGCAGCTTCCCTTCCTTCGTCTGATTAAGCGCATTTGCCAGCTTGCCAACTTGACCTTCCAGTTTGGCAATGGATTGGGAATGAGAATTCAGCAATTGAGTATTGGCCTCAAGATTGCCAAGAGCAGTCAAAACCTTATCCTCAAAGGCAGAATTCCTAAGAGGAGGAGGAGCTGACTAATATTGATGCTGAGGGGGTCAGTAATTGGAGGACTGATTAAAAGATTGATGAGGAGGCATCGGATGTGCCTGATTTTGCAATCCTCCAATGGGTCCTTGATTTCCCGGAGCCGGGGCTCGCCAAGAAAAATTAGGATGGTTTCTCCATCCCGGGTTATATGACTTGGAATAAGGATCATTACCCGGTCTGGAAAATGTTGCATTCACCTGCTCGAGATGAACTTCAGAAAATTGCCCAATGATAGGACAATCTTTCGCCTGATGCGAAGGATTAGAGCAGAGTGAACATGCCTCAAGTGGAGTTGAGATGGGAGCTACAGGCGTAGGAACAAAGCCAGCTACCATGATTTGGTCAAGCTTCCGAGAGAGAGCATCCACTTTAGAGGTAACCTCAGAGGAATAGCTCACTTCGAAAAGACCTTCATGCTTTTGTTTGGCAGGAGGTGCCCTACGACCGGATGATGCATGGTGTAAAGAATTTTCACCGAGGTTTTCAAAAAGAGTCCATGCATCATCTTCGCTCTTCAACATAAATGTGCCTCCACACAAGGCATCGACCATTTGCCTATGAGGCTCAGTTAAGCCATCATAGAAGCATTGGACTTACTGCCACTTGGGGACAGCGTGGTGTGGACACTTTCGTAAAAGGTCTTTCATTCTTTCCCACGTCTCGTGGAAAGATTCACCATCAATTTGCGAAAAGCCAGTTATGGCTTTCCGTATTTGATTTGTTTTCCCTATTGGAAAGTACTTCTTAAGAAATTCTTGTTGCATTTGAGCCCAAGAAGTAACTGAATCATTAGGCAAGGAATTAAGCCAATGTTTGGCTTTATCCTTGAGGGAAAACGAAAAGAGGCGCATCCTCAAAGCATTCTCATCAAAATTTTGCAATCTCAGGGTTGAACAAATATCAATGAATTCGTCTAGATGCTTATAAGGATCCTCATTGCTAAGTCCATAAAAAGATGGTAACATTTGAATTGTGCTGGACTTAATTTCATATTGGGTTGCCATGATGTTTGGCAACCGAAGGCATGAAGAGGGTGTGTAAGTGGAGGGAACATAATGATTCCTCAATAAAACAGCCTTATTCTCTTCAGCCAAGTGTTCTATGCTAGGTACTCTTAGATCCAAGTTCCTTGCGGTTCTTTGTTGTCTAAGAGTACGCTTTAAATTTAGGTTGCACGGAAATATAGGCAATGATAGTGAGCGGCGACCAAACATAAACTAACAATCCTAAATATTTACAGCACACAAAAAAAAAAAAAAAAAAAACAGAAAGAAAAAACAAAATTTTTTTAAAAAAAATACTTGTTTTTGCCTTGGCAGTAGCTTCAGTGCTACTGTCTGGGTGCTGGGCGCTCGATCTCCAGGAACTGGTGCTCGAGCACTGGTGGCGCTCGATCTCCAGGATCTGACGCTCGAGCGTCGCTTTCTACAAAAACAGAAATTATGCAGAAACAGAAACAGAACAGAAAATGAAACCAAATTTATACAGACTCGATTTTATGCACAATTTTGGACTCTAAGGACACTATCTACAGTATTTACAGAATTAAACTAGATGTAATCCTAAAAATTCCAAAACAACCGTTTTTAAAAACAAAAACAATCCCCAACAACGGCGCCAAAAATTGATCGCGCTTAAAAATCAAATTTAAATTTATAAACACTCGCAATAGCACGAATCTTTATAGATAGGTCTATATTAAGGGTATCGATCCGCAGGGATTGTATTCGGTTGTATGTGAATGGAATCTCTAAAATATCACCTAATCCAACTCATAAACAAGAAGTGTTTTGTGTTTTTACACTAAAGACAAAAATCTTAAACTAAGTTATACAAATCTAAAGATAGTAGGGGAGGTATAAGGAATTGATTTCACTCAATCCTCATACCACAAGCGAACTAGATCTAGCATGGATTTCAAACAAAGACATGGTTTTGAGCGTGTAAAGGTTGTCAACCCTCACAACAACTCATCAAGAAATTACTATCAAAAGAAAATAATAAGGCATCATAGTTACACACAAGCTATTCACCTAACATTCTACATGTGATTAAACCCGTGTTCCCTAGCATGCAATATAAATTCTCTTAATAGCCTNTATTCGGTTGTATGTGAATGGAATCTCTAAAATATCACCTAATCCAACTCATAAACAAGAAGTGTTTTGTGTTTTTACACTAAAGACAAAAATCTTAAACTAAGTTATACAAATCTAAAGATAGTAGGGGAGGTATAAGGAATTGATTTCACTCAATCCTCATACCACAAGCGAACTAGATCTAGCATGGATTTCAAACAAAGACATGGTTTTGAGCGTGTAAAGGTTGTCAACCCTCACAACAACTCATCAAGAAATTACTATCAAAAGAAAATAATAAGGCATCATAGTTACACACAAGCTATTCACCTAACATTCTACATGTGATTAAACCCGTGTTCCCTAGCATGCAATATAAATTCTCTTAATAGCCTACATAAAATCATGAAATAAGCATAGAGTATCATAGGTTCTCACTCCTCTTTCCAACTATTCTAAGTTACACTAACATAGATTGAGTCGTGGTCCCTAGCATACCCTATCAAACTCACACAACATTATGTCTAAATGCATCATTGTATAGCCTATACTCTCTCAATCCAAGACATCAAAAGTATTGAATTCATTCAAAACTCAACTCAATTCCTCATAGACAAAGAACAAGTTTAATCTCAAATGGTATAATCAATAAGCGCAACCTCATGCATATACAATCACCATGTTATTTATACAAAATCCAAGCTAAAACTACTCAACCCATAGCACTTGGATCAAGCTACATCAAAACCCTAAATGGATTTAGTTCCTCATATAGGAATTGAAAAACTCCATTGATTTGGAGAAACCCAATACCCAAGGAAATCAAGTGCTAGAGAAGAGTTCTACCTACTGTACAAGAACAAACAAAGCAAAAGAAAGGCTAAAACTACTCTGGAACAAAAAATAAAACGAGTTCTGGACTGCCTCTGCCTCTCACGGACAGCATACATATATATCAAATATCAAGCCTTAATCTTTCTTAAGGAAAGATCAAGCTAAATGACCGAAGCTCCAACTGTTTGGGAGTCTCTAGGGAGTGATTTCGACGCCTACAATGTGCTAGCAAGCCGCAATTTTGGACCAAGAAATATCCCCACCGTCAACATCTGTCAAAACGTTCTTCCAGTTTCTGGAAAATGCGACGACGCTCGAGCACCAGGATTGGGCGCTCGAGCGTCATGTGCTGCTGGTGCTCGATTCCTGCGCGCGGGGCTTACAAGCGTTAGGCTTCAGCTGACCTTCTTGCGGCTAGCGCTTGAGCACCAGAGATGGGTGCTCGAGTGTCACTCCTTCTACAGCATTTTAATTTCTCAAAATTATCTTCAAGCTTAATGTCCATGATATGTCTTGAATTCTCACTAAGACCTGAAAATAAAGAAAAACACTAAAACACACTAAAAATATTAGATAACAATACAAACTAAGGTATAACACATGCAAGTTAAGGGGCTTGAATGTGTAACATTCAAGACTTATCAATAAGATTAAAATAGCCATATCATAATAAACCTCATGTTTATACACCGAAGGGCAAAGCCACCATAACATTTAGACATGAAGTTGAGAGTTAATAATAAGATAAAAATGATCTATAAAACCCCATGTCTATACACCGAAGGGCAATGCCACTATAGTATTTAGACATGAAGTTGAGAGTTAATAATAAGATAAAAATGACAACTAACAAACAATATATAGGTTGATTTTACGAGTTCCTCAAAACCTTTTCCATTTTCTTTTAAAACAAGCACCGCTTGCTTCTACTTTTAGTCTTTGAGCATATAGGATCCTTGAATCAAACCAATGATAAATATACATCAAATATATATTAGATACATCAAATAAAAGCAAATGAAGCCATCAAAACCGATTAGCATAAAAAATCACATAAAAATACTCTATAGAGGCCGAAAGGGTGTAAGATGAGTTCTTGGTGTTTTCTCATGTTTCTAAAGCCCAAAGATCAATGGAAACATGATACTAAATAGTTTTAAAACCCTCCTAAGTGATCATACACAACCCGTGCAAGCAGGTTGTGAAAAAACAACAAAAATCCCCAACACCCCTCTATTGAGCCGGTTTTGAAGCTAGTTGAGGAGGATGAAGCTTTCATACCTCAAATGGACTCCGAAACTGCTTCTAAAGGTTGGGTTATCTATTGGACACTCAAAGGAAGGTAGGGTATGATTTCTGGACAGTTTGGAGAAGAACTCCTCCAAAACCCCCTAGGTGCCGTGAGAGTGTGTGTGAGAGATGAATGAGAGGATTTTCTGGTTGAACTCAAAGGAACTGAATGGTCTGATTCCTGAGGGTTCTCCATCCTTTTATAGACTCATCTAGGGCCCAATAGGTCAAAAAAAACGTCCACCATGTGTATGGACAAGGTAGTCAAGCTATCTTGCCAAATAAGTCACCAAAAGTACACTTTTGTCAAACCACTTTTACACTTTTTGGCCCATTGTGTGCTTCCTTTCCAGCAGCTCATCCCATTGGCATGTGCCATCACCCTAAGCTCCCAAATCAATGAAGAGCTGGCCCTACCTAGTGAATTAGCAGTTTTAAACTAAATTCGACAGTTGGAGGTTTTAAGGCCCGAGTTTAGGGCAAAAGTCAATTGTCTCGGAATTGAATTCCGATTTCACCAAACTGAAGTAAAAACCATTTATATACTAAATAGAGTCCAATTATGCTATAAAATCATATTGGTGACGCTCTTTTTTAGAAATAAGGTCCGAGTCAAAACTGCCACGTAAAAGATGAATAGTCATTTTTATGCCTAAAAGGTCAACGGATTGACTTTTTTTCGAAAATCTACTATGTCGTAGAGGGTTTCGATACAAGCATAACGAGCTTCAGTTTGAGTAAAACTGAGTTCGTTTGACCTAGTTTTTGATACTTACAAGATTGGTCATTAGAAAATGATTTTTTTCTAAAGAGATTGTAAAGAGTTTTGACTATAAATTTCTTAAACTTCATGAACGTCTCTAAAATCATTATCATAGCTAAANGCTCTTTTTTAGAAATAAGGTCCGAGTCAAAACTGCCACGTAAAAGATGAATAGTCATTTTTATGCCTAAAAGGTCAACGGATTGACTTTTTTTCGAAAATCTACTATGTCGTAGAGGGTTTCGATACAAGCATAACGAGCTTCAGTTTGAGTAAAACTGAGTTCGTTTGACCTAGTTTTTGATACTTACAAGATTGGTCATTAGAAAATGATTTTTTCTAAAGAGATTGTAAAGAGTTTTGACTATAAATTTCTTAAACTTCATGAACGTCTCTAAAATCATTATCATAGCTAAATGATAATATGTTTAAGAGATTTGAATTCCTCGGGCGTCACATGTACACTACCGTTCAGATGGGAAAATGAGCTCGGTCGAACGCCCTCTCACATGATTCCTTCGAAACGTGCCTTGTTTGAACGACTAAATGTGCTCATTCGGACGCGACATAGGAAATCTCATCCGAATCAATAGCGGACGAGAGTTACTGGAACTCATAGTTTGGACGAGAATGAGACAAGCTGAGAACACAACTTACTGTCTCAACATAAAAGCATCCCGGTCGACTACCTATGTGACGAGGATAGGATGAGACTTTTGGTTGACATCAAGGATAACTCCTTTGACCACATATGGAACGAGTATCAAATGTTAGTTTATGCCATGGCCCGTTTGAACGACTTGCAAACGGGAATGAAACTGCACCTACTAGAAGGTACCCATTCGGATGAGAATCCAACCATCCGAACGTTATGCATAAAAAATGGCTATTCACATAATTTTTTAAGTGTTTATTTTCTTTGCTTTTAATTACTTATTTACCCTTGGCTATTAATTCCACTTACTCATGTACATAATTAATCTCATCAAATCCTTTAATCACATTCTTGGGTATTACATTTTACAACCATAATATGTATAGTATGATTTTAGTTAATGTGAAAATTTTTATAGATGGTCTGGTTGTAATGATTGATGTTGATAGAATGATAGAAAAATCTTATGTTTCCACTACGTAGTATTATCTTTTTGAGGAGTAGAGACCCCTAAGTCTTGTTCCTTATGGAATGAGACTGTGAGGTGAATTGTGAAGTTAATTACCAGTTAATTAAATTCTCAAGGTGTTTACTTACAACTTTAAATCAACTAAATTTGCATCCAAACTGGCCTTACACCCCGTTTTGATTGTTGGATTTGGATTACAAAAAGTATTACTAGGCCTGGTTCTTGTGTTGCCTTGACATTGGCATGCAAGGGTGATGTAATGTACACACTCACTTGCATGCTTTTTTAACTTTCTTTTGTACCACCTCAAAACCCTATTGCTTCACATAACTCTTATAATATAAAAAAAGTTCTTATATGGAGCTAAATGTCATTCATTCTTTAGTCCTCAACATTTTCAACTTCATTTACAAGCTTGTACTTGTAATTATCCTCTTTATCTTCCAACTCTACATCATATACAACTCTTTCCATATATACCCAAACGATTAAAACAAAGTTCAGAGGAAACAACTATGAAAAATAACATTCACTAAACAACATTCAACAAATGAAGCAAAATTAAAGAAAAAAAAAAGTCTAACATACCATTTTGAGGGTTAACTTGAAGGGGTGGAGCATCATCAATTGGAAGATGTGTAGCACATATTCATCTTCGCACTCATTCCCTAAGACCAAGGGTGACAAGCCCATCTATGAATTATTCCTATTAAAAATTAAAATTAGTTCAAATTAAAAATTAAAACAAGCAAATAATCAAAACAAATGCATTACAAGACAATGCACTTTTCAATAGATTCAACATTGTTAAGAGAAACTATGAAGACGATATTAATGCCAAATATGAGACTTTATTTTCGACATAGATTTGTTTGGTTCATGTTTGCAATTGCAATTGCAATTAGTTGGCATCGTGTCGACTCTTATTGTCTTGTGTGTATGTTTCTATTATGAGAAAGAAACGAAAATAAATCTAGCTAGTAGATTGTCTAATACACATTTTGCCAAAATAGCTAAAAGCACACGCAACAGTTTGGCTTGGTAGAGAAAACAATTTTAATCTCCCAACAACCAAAAAGAACATGAATCATAAGATAGTAGAATTTACTTTCAATGAGAGCCATGTAAGTATTTTCCTTCAGTTATAACTCAACTTTTTCATATCATCAACTCCTCACCATACGTTCTTAGTTGTCAAATAAAACAATTTATTAGACACAATTCTCTTCTTTATGGACCCATCTCCACTGCAGAGGAACCAAATCCTTAATCATGTGGTTTTGCTTTTGGGTTCAATTACATAACCACAACAATTGCAGATATATCTAAGAACCAATAAAATCAAAATTCTATTTTTTTTTTTAACTCCTAATTTATATTGGGTTTACGACCAACTCCACAAGTTTTAGTTCATTCAATAAAATATATACTTTATTAATCGTTCCAAACAAATTAGTCACCGATATAAGGAATTGCCAAGTTCAACTCCTTATAGGTTATCTAAAATTTGAAAACACTGAAGCACATTGTAAGTGCAATAATAGTACAAAGAGTTTACAAAACGAATTCATCAGACAAAGTTTCAGCTCATATTAAAACTCGTTGATTCAATGACCCAAATATATATATAAGAAAACTTAGCTCTAGTTGATAAACCTAGAAAAAATAAATGAAATGAAAGAGAAGAAAAACAAAGTTAATGACCTGTAGGAGTTCAGGCTTGAGATTTGCGCTTGGGAGAGAGTGAAGTGATTTGTACCCACAATGGAACCGTCTTTCAGGGACTTGCTTTCTTTTATGCCTTCTCCATTTTTAGCTTCAATCGTCTCGACCACCACTGCGTAAAATCCAATTCATTTCTCAAACTTTCTCAACTAAATGCCAACTCAGTTGAAACTATATTTTCAAGAAAAGAAATGTCTAATTCACCCATAGCTACTTAAAAGGTCTAAAAGTTTGCAAGAAATTCAAAGCTTTTAAAACAACACAAACTTCTGCTCAGGGAAGCAAAAGATCATTCTTGGATATGTATAAAATGTTGGTGGGCGGCGGTGGGGACCTCATCGTAGAAGCAGAAGATGGTCGGCGGTGCTTTTGGGTAGCTGGTGGGCGATGGTTGATTGTGGAGGGAGGGAGGAGATGGAGATAGAGATGGAGTAGCTCTGATTTGGGGGGAGGAATTTGGTGGGAAGCATTTGGGGGAAATTTTTGGGTGGATGAAAAATTAGACGCATATTGGTTTTGATATATATAAGGGTTAAATATATTTTGGCTCCCAAAACTAACAGTCGATTTTGATTAACCTCTCAAACTGACAGTTCATACACATGGATACATCAAACTACCTAGTCCTTGTAAAGTAGCTCCATCCGTCCACTTGAGTCGTCTGTTTGGACGGAACAGTGACCATGTGCGCCTCACGTGACCTTCTTGACTTCTCTCTCCCTCTTTTGCCCTTCTTCTCATCGAGTGAAAACCCCGTAATGCTCTTATGGTTTGAGAAATGAGCTGACGATATGTCAGTGTGCGAAAATGTCAAAAATTAACCTCATCTATTGCAATTTGTAGATAGTAATGCCCATGAACAGTGATTCGTAGTTACCAAAACACCATCGTGTATACTTAACTTAAAGTTTGTTTTTGTTAAGTCAGTATTCCCAAGTCAAATGTGTTAGTATGAAGAACACACTCTCATCCTTTCCACTGTACAGTGCGACATGACAAACGCCAAAATTCCAACGTTGCAACAATTGTTTCGATTATTTTGTCTAGTTTCGGTAAGAATACGGTATAAGCCTGATTTGTTTGATGAAGACAATGATGCTGTTGGGGCATCCATAAAGGGGCTAAGGGTTGAAGAAGGTGAGAATGGGGAGGGGAGTGATGAGCTATCTCAAGATAACGCTGTCATTCATGGAGATGGACATAACGAGGGTGAAGAGGATGGAGATCCTAGTAGTTCTACAATTACTCTATAAACATTTATGCTTGTAGATAGAACAAAATAGTTCCTGCACTTTCCCGGATCAGAAAAAAAAAACAAAAAAGGCCAAAAAGAAGAAGAACAAAACAGTTATTATCACGTGCTAATTGCACGTGCCCCCGTTCTGATTCATTTCAAACGTCATGGCCTCATTTCTTTCCCTCAACAAAAATAATTAAGGAAAGAAAATCCAAAAGCAAGAGAGAGAGAGCGAGGGAGACGAAGCGCCAACGAGGAAAACCCTCAAACCCTCTTCGCGCCCTAACCTATACATACCCTACTCCAGCACACGTATCTGTCTATCTATCTAACAAGCATTAGTGATCGAGAGAATAATATGAGTCAGCCATCGGTGCCTCCGCCGACTCAGGCGGCGAGCGGTGGTGGTGGGGTTCAGGTGCGGTGCGCCGGTTGCAAACTGATCTTGACGGTGGCGGGGGGCGTGACGGAGTTCGTGTGCCCCACGTGCCAATTGCCTCAGATGCTGCCGCCGGAGCTTATGAGAGTGCAATTGAAGGTTGCTACCCCTCCTGCTCCGCCACCGCTAGCGTCGTCGCAGCTGAACGTGCCGGCCCACGGCATCGATCCCACGAAGATCCAGGTCCCCTGCGCGCACTGCAAGGCCATCCTCAATGTGCCCCACGGTCTTTCCAGGTTCGCCTGCCCTCAGTGCGGCGTTGACCTCGCCGTCGATTTGTCCAAGCTCAAGCAGCTGTTCCCTCCCCGCCCGCCTCCCGAGGAAGAAAACGAGGTTTGCTTTTCGATCCATTTCCCAACCATGCCTTTTCTTTCTCATCCATTTTGATTTAATTTGATTTGATTGCTTGGGAATTGGGTTTTATTTTGGAGACTGTCTTTGGTTACTGACAAACCACAAGTATAATTGTGGAGCTAGTACGCCTAGTCCATTAATGGTATTGCTAAATGATTGGTGTTACATTCATGGTTGTCGGGCACTTGTTTAGAGTGTTGTGTTTGATAATGCTTAGTCATATTGATGGATATGAGACTGCTGCACCGTGGAATCTTTTAGATTTTTTTATTTGATTTGCAAATGACTTGGCGTTCATTGATATGTAATTGATATGTAACATGGGACAATAACATGTAATGCTATTATATTTTGTTCTTGCTTTAATTTGCAATTACAAGCAATACAGGAGAAGGAAGATATAGTATAGAGTAGAACCAAAATGACTTGGAACTTTTTGAGCTTTGCAATTTATTCATCTATGGTCACCACTTGAAAAAAATGAGCGGCAATACAAACTCGACTTAGGGCACGTTTGGTATACAGAATAGACCACTGAAATAGAATAGCTATTCCTAGAGGAATATAATGTGTTTTTAAAAAACCCATATTATTTTTTTTTTCAAAACTAAAATTTATAAAAAAAATTGAATATTCTATGGGTGGCCGACTACTCCCAGTGCATTGGGAGTGGCCAAGAGCACCCTCGATGGTCATCAGGGGTGGCGTGACAGAACACTGGGGATGGTGCGACCACTCTCGGTGCCATTGGGGGTGGCCAAGAGCACCTCCATGGCTCGGGTGTGGTCACGGCCACCCTCGGTGTTCAGGGTGGCCGGCCACTCATATAGAATATTTAGAACTTATTTTATTTTATTTATTACTATTATAAATCGTGACCACCGTTCATATATGTTTTCATTGGCAAGCTGGATACCCTTATGAGTAAATGCAAGAAATCCCCCCAAAAATAGAAAGCTATTAGTAATTTGGTAGCTCTCTGAACAGTTAATCCTCTCCTTTTTGTCAGAAATTTCAAACCTCCTTCCATGTACTTCTCTTGACCTGTTTTTCTATTTATACCATTTTTTTTTCTACCAATCTTCACTGCCTCAGGCTTTTCAGGCTTGCTTAAGGGATATTACAAAATTAAAGAAATCGATTATCAATGAAGTCCCACTCTCCTTAGGTACTTTTGGTTGCTTTCTGGTACAAAACGGGGTGCTGTTACCAATTGTGAAATGTAGGGAAGGGGATGTATATCAGATGATGTTATTTGCTAGGACAAGGCACTCATGCTATTTATATATTTTCTTGTTTGTTTAGCTTATCCAAAAAAAAAAAAAATTTTGTTGTTTGTTTATTCATATTTGAAACTCAACATATTGTGAGGCAAAGAGAAGAACCAAGATTAATAATAAAGGGCGAAGGAAAAATAATAGCTTTGATACCCCATGAATTGTTGTCTCTCTCTTCAAACCACTAGCATCTAATAGAGAGGTGAAGAACAAGTGTGGGTTCAGAAACCTAGGGCTGGATGCAAACATCCCAAATCTTGAGGGTGTTCTTGAATAAAATTTTTTCTTTATAGAGGAAATCACTAGTAAATTCCAGCAGTTCTTTTTGGAATTTTTGTTAAGTTGGAAGTCATGAGAAAAGGTTGGGCAGCACTTTGTAGGTCACCATAATGGCTATGCATAATCTCTGTTTTGGTGAATGGCACTCTAGCTGGTTTCTTCAATAGCTCTCGTGGTCTGAGGTAGGGCGACCCTCTATCTCCCCTTCTGTTTGAAATTGTTATGGAGGTGCTTAGTAAAATGCTCACTGTTACTGTCAACGGGGGCCTTCTTTCAGGCTTCTCTATGGGTTCTAGGTCCTCTGAGGCGGTGCATATTTCTCACTTGCTATTTGCTAATGATACTTTGGTTTTTTGCGGGGCCAACCTTGAGCACCTTCGCTATCTCCGTGTGTTGTTCTTATGCTTTGAAGCTGTCTTTGGATTAAAGGTTAATCTGTCTAAGTCAGAGTCGGTCCCTGGGGGTAATGTTGATAATGTGGAGGGTTTGGCCGACATTTTGGGTTGCGGGGTCTCCTCTTTGCCCATGAAGTATCTTGGTCTTCTACTTGGGGCTTGTTATAAGGCTAAGTCAATCTGGAACGGGATTGTTGAGAAGATCGAACGTCAGTTGGCTAGTTGGAAACAAGTGTATCTGTCAAAGGGAGGAAGGATTACCCTCATAAACACTCTCTCCAATTTACCCACGTACTTTCTGTCTCTGTTCCACATTCCTACTAATGTGGCCAATTGTATCGAGAAGCTTTATCGTGATTTTTTGTGGGGGTGAGATAGGTGATGAATTCAAATTTCACTTGGTTAATTGGTTTAAGGTGTGCTCTCCTATTTTTGAGGGAGGTTTGAGAATTCGGAATTTGAGGACCTTTAATAGGGCCCTTTTAGGGAAGTGGTTGTGGCGTTATGAGCATGAGAGAGAGGCTTGGTGGAGAATTGTTTTGGATGCTAAATTTGGTAGTGTGCAGAGTGGGTGGTGTTCTTTTGCTCCCATTGGGCCGCACGGGGTGGGATTATGAAAGAATAGTAGGAGGGGATGGAGCTTGTTCTGTAGACATGCTAGATTTGAGCTGGGAGGTGGGTTTAGGATAAGATTTTGGGACGATGTGTGGTGTGGGGAGTTGCCTCTCAAAGAAGCTTTCTCGGTCTTATATGGCTTTGCTCATGAGAAGGACGCGTTTGACTCCCTTTAATGGGATGTTAGCTTTATTCGTGCAGCTCATGATTGAGAGTTGGACACCATGGCTTCTTTCTTCACTTTTTTATTCTCTCTTCGTGGGAGAAGGGAAGGGGAAGACAAGCTTTGGTGAATCCCCTCCTGCATGGGGAAGTTTGATGTTAGATATTTCTACATCAAAGACGCTTCCGTCGCGGTTAATTTGGAGTTTTTGGGAGGCTCCAGCCATTGGAATGTGAGCTTTGTCAGAGCGGCGCATGACTGGGAGGTTGATGTCTTTGCTTCCTTTTTCCAGGTGTTGTATGATGTCAAGGTAAATAGAGCTTGTGAAGATCAAATGAGGTGGGCCTCTTCTAAAAGAGGTTTGTTTAAGGTTAAATCTCTATATTGCTCATTGGCTTATCTTGATGGGTGTCGCTTCCCTTGGAAGAGTGTTTGGAAGACGCCGGCCCCCCGAGGGCGGCCTTTTTTGCTTGGTCGCGGCCTTAGGTAAGATCCTTACCTTGGATAATATCAGGAGGCGGCACGTCATTGTGATGGATAGATGTTGTATGTGTAAGAAGGCGGGGGAATCTGTGGATCACCTTCTTCTCCATTGCGACGTAGCGTACACCGTTTGGAGTGCGTTTTTTAGTCGTTTTGAGCTGTCCTGGGTGATGCCTAGGCGAGTTGTGGATTTGTTGGGCTGCTGGTGGTCCTCGGGCAGGCCTAGGAGCGCTGTGTGGAAAATGGTTCCTACGTGCATCTTCTGGTGTTTGTGGAAAGAACGGAATGACAGAAACTTTGAGGATAGAGAGAAGTCGGTGGAGGATATTTTATCTTTTTTCTATGAGACTCTGTACCTATGGACAGCGGCGTTTGTTTCACCGCTGTCTCTTAGTTTTAGTGATTTTCTTGTTTATTTCGCCCCCCCTAGTTAGGGGTCCTTTTGTATACTTCCTGTGTACTTAGGGGCGCCTTACGCTTTTATAAAATTGACTTTTACTTATCAAGAAAAAAATTTCTACAGAGTCCTAGTGTATAATGATGTTCGATCTTTTCCTTGGAAAAGTATTTGGAGGACCAAAGCGCCTGTGAAAGTGGCTTTTTTTCTTGGTCGGCGGCTCTTGAAAAGATTTTTAACCTAGACAATCTTAGAAAGTGACATGTCATCGTGATTGACAGATGCTGTATGTGCAAAAGACATAGGGAGTCTGTGGACCATCTTCTCATTCACTGTGAGGCTGCCTGTGCTTTATGGAATTCCATTTTCAGCCGCATTTGGGTTATCTTGGGTTATACTTCTTCAGGTAGTTGATTTGTTTGCTTGGACTGGGGGTCACTCTCAGAGCGCTGTTGTGTGGAAAATTGTGCCTTCTTGCCTCATGTGGTGCCATTGGAGGGAGCTAAATGATAGATCTTCTGAGGACCAAGAAAGGACACTAGAAGAGCTCAAGTCTTTCTTTTTTCTTTTTTTTTTTTGGACAGTTGCTTATATAGCTCCTTTAGCGATTAGTTATTCTGATTTCCTTGTATTTTTTTTCCCTATTTAGGCGGTCCTTTTATATACTTCATGTGTACCAAGACTGTACTTTTGCGCTTTTTATATATTTTTTCTTACTTATCAAAAAAAAAAAAAAAAAAAAACAATATGATCATGCACCTTAATAATTTAGTAATAAATTCCACATGCTAGCCTAACCTAAGATATGTCCTCAATGTACAGATTAACACTTTGAGTGGGCATTGTTGCCAGAAATACAAGTGCAAGATGTATTAGAGCACTAGTAGCTGTTGCAGATTCCCCTTCCTTTCCCTAAACCAAGGAAAAGCTACAGCGCTACCCAATATTGAAAGAAAAATAGCTTCCCTTATCCTTATTTTATTAAAAAAAAAGGTTTTCTCTTTCCCTTATTATTGATTTGAAAGAATATTTAAATGGTATAGAGAAATGATAAGGGAAGCTATTGTGGAATATATTTGAATAGGTAAGAAAAAGTAGCTGGATTCCCTAAATTTAAAGAAAATCAAAGGGAAATTGTTACTAGTGCTCTTAGGACATTGAGACATGGCCAAAAACTTTTCTTTTAAATTGTACTTCTTATTCTGCACTTTCAGCAAGCTAGAATGTAAAGTAAAACACATATCTGATGCATGCTTTACTCCTTTTGAAATACTTTTCAATAAAGGAACGTATCAAGAAAGTATTCTAAAGGAACATCATCTTTTGGGATTATGTTCATCTCTTTCTTTTATGAACTAATCTAAGGTAGGCTTGCCCTTCTTGTGACACATGTTTTGGCTTCAAAATAAAAAAAATATTAAATTTCATTTTTACAAGTTGAATCTTCTTTGAAAAGTGTGCATGGGAACTTTTTTGGGAAGATTATTTTTGGTGGATCTCCTAAAAAACTTCACCGAAATAAGAGTCTTTTCAGCTCAGAATCATGTGAATTTTATTGGTGGTTATTATTTGTTGCCTAGATTAACAAAGGGATAGGAATAATGTGGCTTTCAGTTTGTCTCATAAATAACATTGATCATTTTCAGGATTTTTTTTTCCTATTTATTTTCTTTTTTTGGGCTAGGAGAAATAGAATCCATCTGATAGGTTTTTTCATCACTTACTTGCCTTTTCTGTTGTTCATGAGGAGTCCTTAAGGTTTCTTGTTTGCAACGAACACTTCTGTTGATTTCTGTTTTTTTTGAAACTTAAGTACATTGCTTGGTTGATATATTTTTTCTGATTGTATTTTAGTGTAAAGTCCTATTGGTTTCCTTACATCTATACTTCTGTGCTCCAAAAAACATTGTACTTTGTCAGGTAGCTATTGAAGTAGAGCGAGAAGAAGATGAAGGTGGCACGGTGGGAGAGACATTTACGGACTATGTGAGTGTTTTGCTTTTCAAGACTTCATGATTTGAAGTGCTATTTTGGGATTTTCTCTCTTTTCTTCTGGTGCCTTGAATTTTTATTTTAAGCTTTGGAACCAGGATTTCTGATGATTTTTGTGTGGTTCTTTTTGCAGCGCCCTCCAAAACTATCTATTGGACCTCTCCATCCAGATCCCATTGTGGAGACATCCTCCTTATCTGCAGTGCAGCCACCTGAACCAACTTATGATCTAAAAATCAAGGATGACTTGGAAAGTTCCAAGGCTTTGTCATGTTTGCAAATTGAGACATTGGTTTATGCCTGTCAGGTTGCTTTTATGACAGAACTTGTGGTTGATAATTCTTCCTCTGCTCCTTTTCTTGTAAGATAATGTGAATTTCCATGACAGAGACACCTCCATCACCTTCCCAATGATGCTAGGGCAGGATTCTTTATTGGAGATGGAGCCGGTGTGGGTAAAGGTCGAACAATTGCAGGATTAATATGGGAAAATTGGCATCATGGTAGGAGGAAAGCCTTGTAAGTTTTCAGTTACAATCACTGTGCACATGTTTTTTCGTTTATCAACTTTTGTTTTGATTTTTTTTGGGGGAATGTCTATTTGATTTTAATTGTTCCTTTACACGTATGATAACTACATATGCTGCTGGCGGTACTTATTATGTATTTTAACTCGTGTTGTAATGCTTTATCTTTCATTTTTAATGATCTTACACAGGTGGATTTCTGTTGGTTCAGACTTGAAGTTTGATGCAAGAAGAGACCTGGATGATGTGGGAGCAACTTGTATTGAAGGTAAAAAAAGCCTTAAATTCTTAGAAAATAAATTATATGACAACAATTTGGTCATTTTAGATGGTAAAAGATTATCGCTGGAGTATTATAATTCTGAAAAATGCTTTACTCTAGATTAGCATTAGACTATATAATTTTGGAGGATGGAGGGTGGGGATTGAAAGGACTAGAAAAGACAGATTTGATATTATGTGGCTTCCACAGATCAGTTGTTAGAATATTTACCTATTTGCTTTACAAAAGAGAAAAAACAAAAAGAAAATTGCCTATATGTTTACGTGTCCACAATGTTCTTTTGGACTGTTGGGGAGTAATTGTAACAATCTTAAATTTAATTTGTATGGGGACATAAGTAGCTGGGCATGGGCGAGTTAGGAAGGGCATTGAGTTATAATTTTAATGAGACAAATGGGCTGGAAGGGAAAATATTACATGCGCAAGGGGGTTTTAACGAAAAGCCCTATTCCAAAAACTGTGCGGAGGCTCAGAGCTTCGCGGAGAATGGTGAAGGGCCGGATAGAAAGATGGAGTCTGTTTATCATTGGCGGGTGAACGACCAGAGAGTGTGATTTGGAAAGTGAAGGAAAATGGGGCGGTATTGGGTGATGAGTGGGCAAGTCTGTTCCGAAGGAGATTAGTCCGGTGGAAATAAGAGCAGTTGTGGTGACGTCTGGTGTCTAGGAGGCTACAATGATGGAGTTAGGTTGGTGAATGTGAAGTTGGAGGAGGCAGACATTGCCGATAAGCTGGCTGATGCATCCGATTCATTTGGGTCAGGTTTCGACATGGTCGAAGAAGGTATGGGGGCATTGACAAGGGTGGGTATGGCATAGACGACGACGGTAGATGAGGTGGGATTGGCTCAAGAATATTCAAATAAGAGCGAGGGTGTAGGTAGCGTGGAGTTAAACATTCAAGTGATTGGTTCTTTGTTTAAGGGGACTCTTTCAGAAGTTGAAGGTGAGGATGGGTCATGGACTAGTTTGAATGGGTGTTTGAAGGAGGGGATGTTATCAGGATTTTCTTCAGGTCGAATGAAGAATCGTGTTTCGTGGAGAAAATTAGGGGGGGGGAAGGGGACAGAGTATGCTTTGGGTGTTTGATGATGGAGAATGCGTTTTACCGTGGGAGTTGGGGTGTTATGGAAATGCTAGGGTATCTGTGAAGAATTAAGTAGGGGGAAGGAAGAATAGGGGATCAGTTTATACAGGAGCTGCAGGAATATGAGTTGAATGGAGTTGAATTGAATAACAAATTGTTAGCCTTATGTTGGTGTTCTTTTCTGAGATTGAAGCTCGTAGAAATCAGACTTTTTGCAGGTTATGCGTCAAAAGTAGGTTTTATGCCCGGGACAAATGGTAACCGGGAGTTAAAGCGGTTAGATTGTTCAGTTTATTATGATAAGAAGGGAGTGCACTCTAATAGAGGGAAAAGAAAGTGGAGGGTTCCAACTGTTCATTATGAAACCCAAGATAGTCTCATCGAATGTAAGAGGGCTAAATGAGAAGGATAAAAGGCTAGGATTAGAGGGCTCCTCAGAGATTGGAAGGCGGACATTCTAGTATTAGAGACGAAATTGGAGAATATTTTTGGGAGGTGGTTAGGAGTTTATGCGGTTGCCAACATGTGATTGGTTAGTTATGGGGTCAAGAGGGGCTTCATGTGGGATTTTGTTAATGTGGAATGGGCGGGTAGTGGAGAAGATTGAGGATTGTGTGGGGGCTTTGCTGTAGCATGTGCCTTTAGGAATGTAGAGGATAATTTTGTTTGGGTGTTTGCAGGAGTGTACGATCCAAATGATGATGGTGTAAGGAGATATCTGTGGGATGAATTGGCTGGTCTATGAGTTGGTGGGAATTTTCGTGGGGTATTGGGGTGATTTTAATGTTCGGTTTCCGAGCGAAAAATCATGTGATTCCAAACTTCACTAGCTATGGTGAAATTTTCAGACTTTATTTTTTAGCATAGTCTTTTGGATATCCTTTTTGTAGGTGGGAATTTTACTTGGTCAAATAATCGGGACTTGCTTGCTTCGTCTAGACTTGATAGATTTCTTCTATTTCCATAATGGGAAGAACATTTTCCTGATGTTTCACAAAGGAGACTTCCAAGAGTCTTGTTAGATCATTTTCCATTGATGTTGGATTGTGGGATGTCAGGTGGAGGTAGTAGGTATTTTAATTTTGAAAATATGTGGTTGAAATTCTCTTTTATACTCCCTGTGTACTAGGGTTGCGTCCCTCTGCACTTTATTAATGATATGCCATTACTTAGAAAAAAAAATGTGGTTGAACTCAGTGGGATTTGTGGAACAAGTGAAAACTTGGTGGTTGTCCTATAGCTTTCAAGGATTACCAAGTGTTATATTGGCAAGTTGAAAGCTTTGAAAGTAGATTTGAAGAAATGGAATGAAGAGATTTTTAGTGATGTTGGGAAGAAAAAGAAGGATTTTTGGAGGGTATTTAGAAGCTGCATTTTATTGCAAAGGGTCGAATTTTAATGGAGGATGAAAGGAGGAAGGAAGATATGTCTATGGAATTTGAGAAAGTTATTCTTCTTGAGGAAGTGAATTGGAGACAAATCTAGGGCCCTATGGTTGAAGGAGGGGGATAAAAATACAAAATTTTTTCATAGGGTGGCAAATTCCCATCATAGCAATAACTCAGTGGATTCTCTAGTTATCAATGGTTCCATGTCTTCTGACTCTACTGAAATAAAAGAGTATATAGTGCAATTGTACAATCAATTGTATTTCAAACAGTTTACTTGGCAACCAAAGGTGGATGGCCTTTCGTTCCTTTCCATTGATGCGGATTCGGTCCTCGTTTGAATTTCAGAAGCTCTCTGCACTCGTTTTCCCTCTCCCTCTAGTGTGGGCGCATGCAAGCGCGTCCCGCTAGGTCTCTCTATCAGCTTGCCGTTTGTCACTGCGACAAGCTCAAGGCCGTTGTGGGGGGTGGTTTGTGGGAGTTTTCGGTTCTATTTGTGAGGTTCTTTTGCTCTCGCTCTCTCGTTGGGGGGATCATTCTCTTTGTTCTTCGTCGGTTTTCCCTCTCTCTACCCTAGTGGTGGCGCGTTTGGAGCGCTACGCTAGGGTGGATCGTTGCGTCTAGACGCTTTTCTTCTCTGGTATGATGATTTTTTCTTTTGGGTTGGCCGTGTGAGTTTGAGTATGGAGAACTGCTTCTTCGTTGAGGCCAAATCTTTCTCCTTTTTGTTGGAAACTGGCAAACCGGAGCTCCGGTTAGAGGAAAGGAGGAAAGGCTTTGCTGGGGCTGTTTCCTTGGGCCCGAGATGTGTAGCCTGGTTGATTGTGATGGTCGAAGAAGTGTTGAGGAGTACTGAAGTCGAGGTGTTCGTCAAATCCACCAAGGAGGCTTCAAACGTGGTCACTGTTAAGAGGGGAGGCAACAGAGCTGATCGTTCTTTGGAGGTGGCGTCTCAAGTTGTGGGATGCTGGAGAGGGTTTATTTTGTTGCCAGAAGGTCGCGAAGGGTGGGGTTGGAGTAGATTTTTTGGGGAGCTGAGTATGGTGATGACTTTCTTTGAAGCCATGAGAGGACCTTCTCTTTTGGGTCCTGGCTCTGGGTTGGGGGTATTTCTTGAGCCAATGGCGATGGAGGCATCTATGTAGTTGCTGGTTCATCCCGTGGGTGCAGAAGATCGAGGAGGATCTGATCGTGTTGCTGCAGATTCTTCTTGTGAGGCTGATTAGGGGGGTAAGGATGTACAGAGCACAACGGAGGTGCTGCATTCTCTCCTTAGGGCGTGGAAAGGCAGATTCGAGAAGATGCTAGCGCAGCTGGACCAAGTGATTGCTGCGGTTTGGGTTGGGCTGGCTCAATTTGGGTTGCGTTGCGGATTAGTTATACGTAATTTGGGTCCTTGGGCATTAAGGAGAGCTCAGTCCTTTCGGAAGGCTAAGCCCAAGTTGAGATTTGCCAAAAGGCCTCGTCAGTATAGTTCTATCATTGAGCCTAGGTCTACCCCAACCTCAGTAACGTCAGCGACTTCGTTGAAGTTTACACGAGAGGTTCTTTCGTCAGCTAGTCTGTCTCCGGGGATGTCAGAGACGCTGACGAAGGTTTTGACGATGGACTCTCTGATGGAAGATCCAATCTTTAAGTTCTCGGCAAGAGTCTCGGTTGGGTCTGTTCCGTTACGCTCTGGTTGTGTTGATTCTGTCCAGATAACGCCGGAATCTCAGATTTGATACCATTTGTAACGACCCAAGGAAAAGTGATAGTTACTTCTGTGCTATCCCCCAAAAGAACTAGTCAATTTAGAGCTTCTCTAGAATCACTTATAAAGTTTTGTTTCACCTAATAAGTAATGTTGGACATAGCACCTATGAGTGTCTTTATAAATCACCTGCGCTATGTGGGCTACTCATCTTCTTAATATGAGACCGGAGTGTTACAACATCATGGCAATTTTTAAGGAGTTTCATAGTCAACGGTTGTTTGTGAAGAGTTTTAATGCAACTTTTGTTACTCTTATCTCAAAGAAGGCAGGAGTTGTGGACGTTAAGGACTTTCGGCCAATTAGCTTAGTGGGTGAGGTTTATAAAATTCTTTTCAAGGTTTTAGCAAATATGCTAAAATCGGTGTTAGGAAAAATTATCTCTAATTCATATAATGCATTCATTGGAGGTAGACAAATTTTGGATTCATTGCTGATCGCTAAGGAGTTTGATGGTCGGATTAGATCTAGGGAACCGAGAGTGTTGTGCAAATTGGATCTGGAGAAGGTGTATGATCATGTAAATTGGGAGTTCGTGCTCTATTTGTTGAAGAGATGTGGATTTGGAGAGAAATAAAGTCAATCAAATTGTATTACTACGGTGCGATTTTCCATTCTTGTAAATAGTTCACCGTCCGACTTTGTTACTAGCGCTCGTGGATTGAGATAGGGGATTTGTTATTGCCGTTATTGTTCGTGGTGGTTATGGAGGCATTGAGTAGGATGATGGCTGCTACTGTGGATATGAGAGACTTTTGTTTGGATTTTCAGTAGGGTCGAGGAACAGTGAAGAGCTGTTAGTGTCTCATTTACTGTTTGCTGATGATACTATGATTTTTTGTGATGCAAATTCTGAACCACAATATTTTCTTATGTTTTGAAGCAGTTTCGGTATTGAAGATCAATTTAGCAAAATCAGAAATTGTTCTTGATATTGATGCTTGATAATTTGAGAAAGAGGAATGTTGGTGGTTGAGTGGTGTTGCATGTGTAAGAAGAGTGGGGAGTCCTTTGATCACTTATTGATTCATTGTGAAGTAGCAAGAGAGTTATGGAGCTTTATTCATAATCTGTTTGGTATTGATTGGGTTATGCCTAGACGGCTTATCAGGGAGGGCAGGTAAGACGTGGTAAAGTTATGTAAGTATGGAGGTTGACTCTATTGTGTTTAATGTGGTGTCTTTAGAGAGAGCGGAATGCTTAGAGCCTTGAAGATGTAGAGACTTTGCTATTAGAGTTGCGGAGAATCATGTTCAACACTTTCTACACTTGGATATCAGCATATCATAGTTTGATTGTTTATAGTTTTGCAGTTTTTTTTAACCTTTGTTCATCTTTTTCTTTAGAATTGAGGTTTCTCTTGTATACTTTCTATATACTAGGGTTGTGCTTCTTTGCGCTTATTTATTGATATTGAATTACTTATCAAAAAAATAAAAAAAAAATTCAAAGAATTTTCTTGCATGATTTCTTGGTGTTTTTTAGGATTTCAAGTTTTTCGCTTATTTACTTTGTATATGGCTACCTCCTTATTTTGTAGATTTGACGTTGCATGGTCTAACTCTTCATGCGTATGTACGGTTCAATTTGTTTTTTTTTTTTTGATAAGTAAGAGTCAATATATTAAAAGCGCAAAAGCGCAGTCCTAGCACACAGGAAGTATACAAAGGATCGCCTATGAAGGGGAAGAAAAATATACAAGAAATTTATTAAAGCTTATCACTAGGGGAGCTAGATAAGCAGCTGTCCAAGAAAAGAGAGTGTGAAAAAAGAAAGACTTAAGCTCCTTAATTGATCTTTCTTGGTCCTCGAAATTATGATCATTTCGTTCCCTCCAAATTACGGTTCAATTTGTCAAAACAACACGAACAACATTAGAGAAGTACTTGTAGGGCACAATGACATGCTTGCTGCTTAATATAGCTCTGGTTGCCAATTGTGAGGATTTTAGAAATGTTAATCGGATTGTTGCTGTTATTCCTTGCCTGATGTGCTATATGTTTCTAAAAGTATATATTTTTGTGTACAGTGCATGCTTTGAACAAGCTGCCTTATTCTAAGCTTGATTCAAAGTCCGTCGGGATTAGGGAGGGAGTTGTGTTTTTAACATACAGCAGCCTAATAGCATCTTCTGAGAAAGGTCGGTCTCGTCTGCAGCAGCTTGTGCAGTGGTGTGGATCAGGATTTGATGCTCTTGTCATATTTGATGAGGTACTAGACTTCAATTCGGAAGGGTTTTCTAGTGGGACTTGTTACTCCTAGTATATATATATATATATTTGTGTAACTGATGCAATTAAGTGTTCCAAGGTTTCAATATTTTCTTCTATCTTTCATTGCTAAGGGTCAATGGCTTCATTGTAGTGCCACAAAGCCAAAAATTTGGTACCTGAAGCTGGAAGCCAGCCAACACGAACCGGTGAAGCTGTTCTTGAGATACAGGTTTGTCCTTAAAAACTGGACATAGTAAATACATGTTTGCCTAGAAGGTTCCTCTCTCTCTCTCTCTCCCTCTCCCTGAGTCATCTTTCTAGATTTTTAACTCTTATTTTAGAGCCTTAGGTATTCTTATACTTATCTCTTTTACTGTATTTGGCATGGGTGTTGTAGTGGTAGTAATTCTAAAGATTACTTTTTTCTTTTTTATTTCTAAGTTTTTTGAAGTTTGGGGAGTTTCTTCTCTTTTGTTAAGTTAGCTATTATCTTTTGTTGGCTCAAGCTAGTGGCACACTGAAAAAATAACAAATCAAAAAAATTAGGGGAAAATACCTTTTACCCTCATGAAGTATCCAGCCATTAGCATTTTAGCTCCCAATGTTCCAAAAGTGACAATTGACCCCCCTAATCTTGACGGCGTTTGCAAGTTAAACCCTTTGTCTACATTTTCCGTCTCTTTGGACGGAACCCAGGCAATGTGCGTTGCACGTGACTCTTTAACAGTCAGAGTACCGAAAATACCCCTCATTAGAAATCAATTGTTTCATCTCAACAAAATGTTATGAAAGTATTTCTCCAATGAAATCTTTAACACGGAGAATGTAGAACAACACATCGAAGCTGGAGTCAACAACTTCAGATGTTGTTGACTAGGATACCATGTAAAGGGGCCCATAGGTGTGAATGGGACGAGGTTTGTCAAGCTGGTCAAGACACGTGTAAGGTGTTTCATTCTCCGACATCTTTGTGGGGTTGAAAAGACCGGTTAGAGGCCCAGATGTGGGACGGCGGCGCCGGTGCCTCCCAATCCCATCGTTGGTCTTACCAATACCACTGCCAAATATTGGACCGGACACAAGATGCCGTCTTGGAATAGAATTGTAAGAACTACTCGCGGGTCGTTCCACCTCAGGCGGCTTGCTCTTTTTGTTAGTTTTCCACCATGAAAACAGAGAGTTTTTACATGATTTCTAGCCCTTTTTCTCCTCCGCCGATCTTTCCTTTCCATTTTCTTCTGGACACAATGATGAGCTCTGCAAATCTACTCCTCTCGCATGGTGTCTCGCTTCTGCCAAATACTGATTAAACCCAAAACCAGATTATGCACAGCATCTAATGAGGGGTATTTTTGGTACTCTGGATGTTAAAGAGTCACGTGCAACGCACTTAGCCTCGGTTTTGTCCAAAGAGACGGAAAGTGTAGACGGAGGGTTTAACTTTCAAACGCCATCAAGATTCGGGGGGTCGATTGTCACTTTTTGAACATTGGGAGCTAAAATGCCAATAACTGGATACTTCAGGGGGGTAAAAGGTGCTTTCCCTAAAAAATTAAAAACCTTAGTTTGTGTTAGGTGATGCTCCATAGAAAATAACAACCGAAGATGATGAATATGCGACTATTGTTGTAAAAGGGAAGAGAATTTTTAGTTAGGTTTCCCCTAACTCTTAATGTTCAAACTTTTTGAAAATCACAGGCTCGACTTCCGGAAGCTCGTGTTGTTTATTGCTCAGCAACTGGTGCATCTGAACCACGTAATATGGGTTATATGGTCCGCCTTGGTCTTTGGGGAGCTGGTACCTGTTTCCTAGATTTCCGTGATTTTCTAGGTGAGTTTTTTTTTTTTGGTTTCATCTAAATGCTATTTTTTCCTTGCAACAGTTGTGCAATTTTTTGTTTCTCTAATATATTTTATGTCAAGGAAACAAGTTCTTTTAGTTGATTAATTATATTAAAAGTGAACAGGAAAAATAAAGAGTTCACTACATCATGATGGCTGCTTTAGTTTAGTTGTCTTATGTCCGTAATAAATAGTTGACATTTTGCATCTCTTATTGTGTTTTGAATGATTGAGCCTGTTGCCACTCAGAGTTTGGTCCTCTTTGCATATTCCCTCACCATTTTAAAAATGCAGGAAAATATGCATTGAGGCTTTTATTCCCTCACCATTTTATGCCTTTTCGGACATAAAATTAAAGTGATGCCATTTATATTATGTAATGATGCAAAACATGATTAACCCCAAGGAGTTGGTTCAAATGGTAAGAACCTTGGTCTTGATGGTATTCTCATGAGGTCTAAGGTTCAAATTTCCTTTAGTGCAAACTACTCTTTGGGGCCAGCTTGTCGGTGAAGCTAGAGTATTATTCGATCCGTGTAGAGGTTTACCTTACAGAAATGGGTATATGAAGTGGCTATGCCTTGGAGGGGTTCCTCGTCATAATACTAATAATATGTAATGATGATTTGTATAGAGATTCGTGCATGTACTTTAATCCACAATGTAGCAAATACATGGGCTCCGTTGGTAAAAAAACTGATGATTCTATCTTTTGTTCTTTTTTCAAAACAAAAACATTAACAAACAACCAAAACACAAAATACTTCTAAAAACACAAAAATCGTTTTCACCTTTATGTCACATCAAAATACTTTTTTAACCCAAAAACAAACAAGACCCCTCCCCACCCTCCCCCTAAAAAAAAAAAAAAAAAAACACATTAACAAACAGAGCTTGTAGCCCTGTCTTCTTAAGTTTGCTTTTCCCTAGGCCTCCTTGATTTTGCATCAACGACATTTGAGTCTTGAACTCTTTTTTATTGCTTTCCTCTTCACAATGCCCATTGATGTTTGGCAAGGAGAAAGGCTATCAATTTCAGGCATCAACTTGAGCTTCCACAAATCAAACACTACTTGTGTGGCCTACTGATTGCTTCACCAGTTTACCTTATGAAGCATTTGATAGGTTATCACCATTAACAGAGCTACTTGTAAGGGTATGTGCCACCTAAAGTGCTGTGTGTAATTGCCCTTCCCAACCAAATTTCTCAACTTGTTCCAAGCTCCTAGGCATGCTTTGAGCTGGAAGCTTAGTGAGGCTCAGGTATAGAATTTTATGGTGTCAGCAAGGTACCTTCAACATGGCCAAGTCATGAAACGGGAATAAGGATATAGCATATGGGTACATTATGATACTAATATGGTACCCTTTGTATATTCCCTGAGTACTTAGGGGCGCTTCACGCTTTTTTAATAAAATTTGACCTTACTTATCAAAAAAGAAAAAATGATACTGATATGGTGATGTGACATATTTGGAATACTAAAAGATGATCTGAAATATGCGTGCTGCATGTTTGTGGGTTAAATTACCAAATATGCTGTATTTTCTGCTTATGCTATTTAATCATGCAAGCTTCTCGAATTTCTATTTTGTCTCATCTCTTGTGCTAACTGCAGCGACGCTCTTTCCTTTTCTATAGTTTCATATTTTAAATTGCCAGAATATTAATTGCTCAAGTGATTGCAGTGTAATTTTGAAATTCATGGCTTTAATTGAAAGAGTTGTTCATTGCATGTAGATAGATGCATGCATGCATGCACAACCATAAACGCACAAACACACATGCATTAATTCATATAATGTTGTTTCAATGTTGAAGGTAAATCGTATTTCATTCTTGTTAAATGGTTGCTACTCATACAATTTGCTTATTCTCTTTGCCTCATTCCCCCCTCATGTTATTTTTACATCATTTTTTAATTTCCTTCGTAAATTACTTATCAAAGACTAGATTATTTAAGTTTTAGCAGAGCAATATCTAACAAAAATTTTTTTTGCAGGTGCTCTTGAAAAAGGGGGTGTTGGAGCACTGGAACTTGTTGCCATGGACATGAAAGCAAGGTTAATGTTCGTGTAAAATTCCTTTATGTACAATATTTTATTATTCTAAATCATATTCTCCACATGCCAGGGGAATGTATGTATGTCGTACACTTAGCTACAAAGGTGCGGAATTTGAAGTTGTTGAAGCACCATTAGAAGCTGAAATGATGGTATAAGGCACTTGCTTTGCTATATTGACATTGCATCTAAATTATAGTTGCTATGTATGTATTGCTAATTCAAGCAATGGTAATAATTTGAGGCACACATGCTTTATAATCTCTGTTTTCTGCTTTTGCCTAATGAAAATTAAGTTGGTCATCCTCAATAAAAGTGCTGAGATCGTTTTGTTGCTCCTGGGTGGGCTTATTTTGGTGATTGTCCATGACGTTGCCCCCTGCCCCCTTTCAAAACCAAATCCTTTCTAGTTATTATAGTTGATATGTATGTATTGCTAATTCAAGCAATGGTAATAATTTGAGGCACACATGCTTTATAATCTCTGTTTTTTGCTTTTGCCCAATGAAAATTAAGATGGTCATGCTCAATAAAATTGCTTAGATTGTTTTGTTGCTCCTGGGTGGGCTTATTTTGGTGATTGTCCATGACGTTGCCCCCCCGCCCTTTCAAATAATTGTAATTTTTGAACACAGAGAGAGATTTATTAGAGAGAGAGAGAGAGAGAGAGAGAGAGAGAGATATTTATTAGAGTGTAACAGAGATTGTGCTGTTTTAGTTTAAGGGATAAGAACTGCTGGCTCCTACATGGATGTGCATGTGTTATTTGAATGCTTTTTTGTGGCTTAGCGGCTAGCTTTGCTTATTTTTTAGTGAATCATAGTTATCTCAATGATCATTGTTAACAACTACATTCAATATGTCCTAGAAATGTACTTTAAACCCCATAAAGCATCATCTCTCATTTAATTGTTTTTTAATTTGCAATGAAATTTGTAGTATTTTTTGTCTTGAATTTGCTGAAGATCTCTTGTGGTATCTTATCCTAAATTATATTTACTTAGGAAATGTATAAAAAAGCTGCAGAGTTTTGGGCAGAGATACGTGTGGAGTTGCTGTCAGCAAGTGCATTTCTATCAAATGAGAAACCTAATAGCAGTCAGCTGTGGCGATTATATTGGGCAAGCCATCAGGTATATGAGCTTCTGCGTCATTCGTACCAGTTTAACATAGTTAACATTTTTGGCATTCATGTGACTTTTTTTAGTTTTCTTTCTTCAATCATTCAGTTGCTATTTGTTTTCTCAATGTGGTTTTGTAGCGTTTCTTTAGACATATGTGTATGTCAGCTAAGGTGCCTGCTACTGTAAGACTAGCTAAGAAAGCATTGATGGAAGATAAATGTGTGGTGATTGGCCTTCAGAGTACTGGAGAGGCCCGGACTGAGGAAGCTGTGACAAAATATGTGCGTTTCTATGGTTTTGTATTTGGTCTATGAATTTACTATATTTTCTATATTGTTTGGATGGTTTAATATTCATTTTTGATTTCTTTTTAATTCCTCACCTTGAATAGGGTCTTGAACTTGATGATTTTATTTCTGGGCCACGAGAACTCTTGCTAAAGTTTGTGGAGGAAAATTATCCTCTGCCAGAAAAGCCTGAACCTCTGCCAGGCATGTAGTCGGTTTATATACTGGATTGTTTGTTCCTTTATCATATACCTTCTGTAACTGAGGTTCACTTCTGATTTTAATATAGGAGAGGAAAGTGTGAAGGAGCTTCAACGGAAAAGGCACTCAGCAACACCTGGTGTCTCATTAAAAGGAAGGGTTAGGAAAGTTGCAAAATGGAAACCTGCAAGTGATGGTGAAAGTGATGAAGAATCTGAAAGTGAGCTTCTTCAAACTGGACACTGAAGGATATGGTGCATTTATCTTTTTGAACTACCATCTCTTCTGTTGTATAAAGGCTTTGCAAAATCAGATTTTATTTACTTTTACTTGAAAACTCAGTGCATCACTTTTAGACTATTTACTAAGCGCAATTGTTGGTTTTATCAATATAATTGTTCATAATATGTTTACATGACTTTTTGATCTTTTTTTTTTTCTTTGGGTAGGTATTTATCTTGTATACCAGAGAGCGCCCATTTGCGTTTTAATGAAGTTCGTCTACTTATAAAAAAAAATGTTTTCTTTAGGTGTTTCTGCTTTCTAGTGATGCATATTATCTGCTGAGACAAAAGTTCTGATCTTGTTGAAGTACCTGCTTTCTTATCACTAAGTTTTTGTTTAATCAATGCAGCTGATTCTGCTCATACCGAATCTGATGATGAGTTTCAGATCTGCGATATTTGCAATACTGAAGAGGTAATTTCGTTTGAAGTGTGCAGCTCGTTTGTCTGCAATATGTGACTAATGATCATATTCTTCCGGCAGGAAAGTAAGAAATTGCTCCGATGTTCCTGTTGTGGCCAACTGTTCCATCCTGCTTGTTTAGTCCCACCTGTCATAGACATAGTAACTGGAGATTGGTCATGTCATTCTTGCAAGGAAAAAACAGACGAATATCTTCAAGCAAGAGATGCGTATCTAGCCGAGCTTTTGAAGAGGTTTTTTTTATTTCAACAGTTCATCTTTGGGGGATTTAGGGGGTCTGGGGTGGTGGTAGTTTTTTAAGTTACTACATGCTAAAAGCAATTGTATGTGTTATAACCTTAAATAGGTATGAAGCGGCTCTGGAGCGTAAGACCAAAATTTTGGAGATAATTCGTTCTTTGGATCTTCCAAACAATCCTTTAGATGACATTATTGATCAGGTGGTGTTCACGTGCTATGTTATCATTTTCACTTGTTTATAGTGTATGGTATAAAATACACCTCAGGGCTTTTCAAAAGTTCCCCAATATTTTGCTGGAGGGTAGATCCTAGAACGTTTTGCATTTGAGTTGAACACATGGTGATGAATAGTTGTAGGCTTAACATAATGAGCTATTGGCTCATGACCTCTGCAGTCAACCTCAATTTTTGTGGTTTGGAAACTTGTGAAAACTGAAGATAGTTGCATGCTTCTGTCTGTCAGACGTAGTTAGTTATTTTACTTCCATTAGCAGCACAAAAACTGTCATCAGGTGGAATTACTGAATATGCAGAATGACCTGCTGTTTAGAAATCAAATAAGACTTTGCTAACAAGAGTATGGTGGCTTATAAGTGGACCTATGAAGCGGGACTTGAAATCGGCAAACCAATTAATAATAAATAAGTGAATGCAGCACCATTAGGGGTGATCATCTTCCAATTTTCTGCCCTTGAGCATCATATTTGTCAAGGGAGAGACTAATAGAATTAATAGTGCAAGCCCTTTACTGAGATGTGCTATAGCTTGAAGTTGGCTGATGGGATTTGGCTTTTCTAGGTGATGATGTTGTGTAAGTAACCCATTTTTTTTTTTCAATACCAACACTAGCATAGTTTAAGCCTATTATTTAATTTAGATCATCACCTTCGCTATATAGTTCCTTAACCTCCCTATGACTTCAACATCATAGAAACACAGTATCAGCTCCACAATCCAATCTTGACCATGAGCACCAGCTGGGTGACAATAACTGGCTAGAAATCCTCACCGATGCCCTTGACTATCATTTCTAAGGAGTTTTTGTGTAGTGGTGGAAAGTAAAGCTATGCTTTCTTCATGTGGCTGCTGGCTAGGACAGAACTCAGAATACCATGGCTCTGAGCAAATGAGAGCATGCATGCTGAGTGAAAGCGTTTCTGGTCACTTTCTAGGATCCCTTTGTTTTTTTTGGTTGACTGTGGATTTAGTTTAGAAAGACTAAGAAACCATGAACTTTCTATGTGGGTTTTTCTGAATCTAATTCACTAATTGAGTGATGATGCTGTCACAACTCATATCTGATTATTTTTTTCTTGACAGACCCCAGTCTTTTAAAAGCTCTAATTTAGTTTTTCTGTTACTGCAATTTGTCGCCTCTCATTCTTATATGAACTGTTCAACTTATCTGGTTTTTATTCTGGTACATTGGGTATCTGGTTAGTTTACAGTCAAAAGATGGCCACCTCCTACTGCATCTGATGTTATTGTCCTTGTTGACCATGCATGTAACTTTAATGCAGCTTGGAGGGCCTGATAAAGTGGCAGAAATGACAGGGAGGCGTGGCATGCTTGTGAGGGCCTCTAGTGGAAAAGGTGTTACTTATCAGCCACGGAACACGTGAGTTTGGGTATCTTTCATGCTATCGTGTTATTTATTTATTTTTATTCTGGCTAAGTTGCTATTTTGTATATTGCTTTAGAAAAGAGGTTACCATGGAGATGGTCAACATGCATGAGAAACAGCTCTTTATGGATGGTAAGAAGTTTGTTGCCATCATCTCTGAAGCAGGGTCAGCTGGTGTTTCTTTGCAGGCAGATAGAAGAGCTGCAAATCAGGTGTGTTTAGTTTTTTGAAACTTTTCTCATATGCAGGCCATGGTTGTTTGCATGGCATACTGTCTTCTTAGTAAGAACTGAATATATTATCCTAGTAGGCTTTCAGATATGTAATTTTATATGCTGTTTTCTTTTCAAGTTGCTCCCTTTTCTCATTCTCTTCGTTTGACATATTTTGTGACAGAAAAGAAGGGTTCATTTAACACTAGAACTTCCATGGAGTGCTGACCGAGCAATTCAACAGTTTGGAAGAACTCATCGGTCAAATCAAGCTTCTGCACCTGAATACAGGTTGAAAAGCATTATATGTTTAATTGGCTTTAATATATAAGTTTTCTAGTTGCATTGTTTTACCGTGGTTTGATTAATGGGTCAACTGGTAGCTACAATAGCTTGGTCCAGGAAAGAGGGTGGGTGGGGAAGCTACAAGTGCTTAAACTATTTTAGCTTTGCTGCACAGAAATTGGGAGGTTGACCCTTTTTTTTCCCCTGACAAAAGCTAAAAAACTTGGTCTTCTTCTGGTTTAGTACGAAGTGTATTACAACCAAAAGAGTACAGAGCATGGGGGGCATATCGTAGACTGTACAACAACAGCAACAGAACCTTAGTTGGGCAAAGGACTAGCAGCAAGGCCTTACACAGCTAGTACTACAACCAGCTATAGCAACTGCTCTAGAGAATATATTCATCATAACATCATAGCTATACACTCAAACTAGCACAGTCTAGCAGTACATGGACATCAACGAAGTCAACCCTGATCAAAGATTTCAGTAGAGAGAAGCCAGGCTCTTTGCAACAAAATGTTCTTTTGAGTCTTCTGCACTCTTCTTCATAGGTTCAATCTGCTTCTGGCACAAAGGCTCGCTCATGCAGAAGTATACTAGCATCTTTGCACTTATATTGGAAGGCTTGATCTTCAGTAAACCAACCACCTGTCCTTTACGTAGATGACATTGGAATGGACCTGTAGCTTGATTCTGGGGCTTCCATGGTTGTCACACTTTTCTAGTACACCATCATGTATGATAGAGGTTGGAGTTACTGAAACAACTGGGGGCAATTTAGAACGTAGGGGAGCCTAAGATTAAAAACTGAAGTCTGTACATTGATGCAATGTATGGCTGCTGATATAATGAGGAAATAAGATTATACACCTAGTATAATATAGTTCGTAGAATGATTTGTTGAATTTAAGTTGATTGTAAATTGAACATGGTACCTTAAATCACTACTTTTCCCATGGAAATCAAGGAAATTTGATGGTTATGTTGGAAACTCTTTGGAGTGCTCTCTAGTTTTTCTTATTCTTTGAGCTACATGATTGCAGCCCCCTTATACTTCAGCCAAAGATTGTATAAGTTGAGGCATGGATGCTACATTTAAAGTTGACATCTTTGATGCTTTATAAAGTTGAATTTGTTTGACAAAATTAATTTCTAATCGTATGTTTTGCAGGCTACTCTTCACTAATCTTGGTGGAGAACGCCGATTTGCATCAATTGTTGCCAAGAGATTAGCATCTCTTGGTGCCTTAACACAGGGAGACCGCAGGCAAGTTGGACTTGATTTTGGTTATAAGAACTGGGAGAAATGGATTTCAACCTTATTCTTGAACGAGTCCTGTGTCTTAGTGTATTTGGTTGAATGCATTGCAGGGCAGGGCCAACTTTGAGTGCTTATAATTATGATAGTGCTTATGGAAAGAGGGCCATAATGGTGATGTATAAAGGGATCATGGAGCAGGTTCTTTTTATCTTAATATATAAGCTTTTCTGGACAATGATATATTCCCTTCGATTGGTGTGTAGTGGAAAAAGATAAGCCGAGTATTGTGGGAAATAACTAAGTTTCATTTTTCAGGATTCTCTGCCAGTTGTACCTCCTGGATGTTCATCAGAAAAACCAGATACAATCCAAGATTTTATTGTGAAGGCAAAAGCTGCTCTTGTGTCTGTAGGAATAGTTAGGGACACAGTTATTGGTAATTTTATGTACTAAAATTCTCTTCTCACATTGAGTGGAATAAAAGTGTCACAATTTAATACTTATAAAAAAACAATTTAATTGTTGCTATATAATTTGTTTGGATTATACTATAGGCACAGTGCACAATCTTGTAACATCACTTTTTACTTGGTTTGTTTGTAATTTCTTGAGTTTTATACTTGATGTAGCTAATGGAAAAGATTCTGGAAAGTTGTCTGGCCGTATTGTTGATTCGGACATGCATGACGTTGGACGTTTCCTCAATCGGATTTTAGGACTGCCGCCTGATATTCAGAATAGGTCTGTGGTTTGTTGATTAAAAAAGTGATATGTTCATTGCAGTTAGATTTGGGCTTGTTATCTGAACACGTCCATCAAAACACAGGCTGTTTGAGTTATTTATCAGCATCTTGGATCTCCTTATTCAGAATGCACGCATTGAAGGAAATCTTGACTCAGGCATTGTTGATATGAAAGCTAATGTCATTGAATTACAAGGAACTCCGAAGGTTAATACTTCTGGATCTCTTGCTTGCTTTACAAATTTGATTGTACTAATTTCTTTTTTCTTGCAGACTGTTCATATGGATCAAATGTCTGGGGCATCAACAGTGCTGTTTACTTTCACTCTTGATCGTGGAATCACATGGGAGGTAATTTTTCCACTCCAAATTACTAGCTGAATGGTGTATTGACTTTGGAAAAAAAACAACAAATGTGTAATTCATTTGCCTTTCAGTCTGCAAGTACCATGCTTGACGAGAAGCGAAAGGATGGGCTTAGTTCAGCACATGATGGATTCTATGAATCTAAAAGGGAGTGGTTGGGGAGACGTCACTTTGCTTTAGCATTTGAAAGGTATCATACTTGGATCATATATCCATGTTTTTCTTGTTGAATCTTGTATATCTGTGCAATCACTATTTTATATAGATAAATCAAAGAAGAAGGCTATAGCAGATTATTAATGTCCTGACTTCTTCCTTTTTAATTGCATATGTATATATTTATTCTTATATTTTTTGGGTTCAACTTTCTAGCATGTTGGCTTGTCTTCATAAGTATCATACGATTTCTTAAATCTTAAATTGATCTATAATAATATTAATTTCTTATCTTGAAAACAATCAAGGAATATTGCATGTTGTTTTTTATGGGAATTCCGTGTGTATTGCTTATATGTATAACTTTCCTCTCTTTCTATAAAATTTTAATTACTTATCAGAAAATAAAGCAAGGCATATTCCACTACCATGATTATATACTGGGTTATGATTCTAAAGTTATCCTAAGTTATACATATTGTATTTTAGGTAGAGGTCCCAGATCTTTGGTAGTGTTCGGATGAAGAGGAAGGGATCTTGAATAATATAATTCCTTAATTGAGCATATTATTTAATTCAGTTCACTTAAATATTATTTCATTATAACAAAACTGGACTCTGTTTTGATCATCTTATGCGATTACCTGATTTTCTCATTCATTTGGTCTTATTTTAGTTTTGTTGCCTGTTGTTTGTCTTGCCATTGTACTAACAAGTAAATATTTACTTTGGTTACACATTGCTAGAGTGCAAGTAATTCTGCATCTTACTTTTAAAGGGATAATATATAAAGTTACTTACAGAATAAGAATATTTAGTTTGATGTTCAGGTGTTTCAAATGCATCTAAATCAAACCCTAACCTTCTTATCTCTGTTGCTTATAATGTGGAATTAGATGCAAATGGACTAGTATAATCGCATTTTTTGAATGTTGCATGTAGAGATTCTGTGACATGTATTTTCGACACACATGCATGTACATCAAATCAGTAAAACCATGTGCCTGACTCTTTTTTTTCTTTAATGTTTTGCTTTGAGTTGTAATGCAGTTCTGCATCTGGAATGTTTAAGATAGTCCGTCCAGCTGTTGGGGAGTCACTAAGGTATAAAACAGTGTAGTTACAAGATTCATTTAGCTTTGCACTTAATGTCTAATGTTTAACCACCTCATTTTTATCTTCTCCAGGGAAATGCCTCTGGCAGAGCTTAAAAACAAGTACCGTAAAATATCATCTTTAGAGAAGGCTCGTAGTGGTTGGGAAGATGAATATGAAGTATCATCTAAACAGGTAAAGATTCTTGATGAAGTTATCTTTTTATGGTTGTAGCCCATAAACTATAAGGTGAGCTATATGCATAAATTCCGTGAGCAGCAATTCGATTTCTGTTTAGAATAAAATCTGATATTCTTAAATTACCTTCTCCTAAACACTTAAGCTCATAAGAAATGGTGAATTTTATCATTTAATTAATGCAATGGTAAAAGTTTCTCATTGTCATCCTTAAGTGCATGGCTCAATTCTTTGGAACATCCACTTAACGGAAAGATGCTTAAGGTGGCTATGTATGTGTGTATTTCTGTGTATGAGAATCCTGGAGTAAGATGTTTCACTCTTGTCAGTTGTTTTATTTGTTGCGTTACCTGTTTGACTTCTTGAATCTTTTTCACAAAATTTAAGATGTTTTTAGCATCAATTAAACTCAGTCCATCTATCCTGTGCTGACTCTAGAATATGTACTGTAGATTATAATCTTTAAACCTGATATGCTCAATTAAAGGTTATTATCTTCTTATTATTATTATTATTATTATTCGCCGTAGCTTACTATTATCTTTACCTGCAGTGCATGCATGGCCCCAATTGTAAGCTTGGCAACTTCTGTACGGTAGGCAGAAGAATACAGGAAGTGAATGTATTGGGTGGGCTTATCCTTCCTGTTTGGGGCACCATTGAGAAGGCCCTTTCTAAGCAGGTAACCTGGCCTCACCTGTTGCTTAATTGATAGAGCCATGTGATTTTGTAATTTGCAAAAACACAAAGGAATAAGATGGAATCCTTGTTTTCCATTTTGCTATTTTCTTTGATCTTTTATTTTGGAATGTGAATTACTGTATTCAAAATTCTTGTTAGTTTTGTATTTATTTACTGGCCCCTTGGTTGTGTCAGTAGATATACAAACCAAAGGGGAAAAAAAGAAGAAAAGAGACATTTTTATGTGGGGCAATGGTAAGCAACATCTAGAGTTGGATTATGTTCACGTAACAAGTGTTGTACAGCTGACAATAGAATGTCAACTATCTACTTGCTTTAGGAGGTCGTCTACTTCAGTTAGCTAGTCAATCTTCATTTTTTTTTTAAAAAAAAAAAAAAAAAATCAATGGATATTTTTAACACCCTTGAACTTACCCTTTCCAAGGATCACCCATTGGAACTGCTTCCTTGGACCTTTCATTTCTCCTAATCACTCCTAGGGTTTCAAATGAAGTAGCAGTAAATACAACAAACCGAATGCTAGCTACTTTTATTTTATGATTACTATTTTTTATTATCTATTGCCTCGTTGAAGCTACAGCTTCCAACTGATCCTATCCAGAAAGGGTAGTTGAAAATAAGGTGGTGATTTACCCCTATTGCTGAGTCATTAGCCAAGTTTTTGAAGGTGATCGAGTTTATGGTGGACTAAAGGACTAGTAAATCTTTTAGGATAAAATTTGGTACAAAGTAAATTATCAAAGTTCAATTGTCAGCCTACAAAGCCATTTCTGACCATTGAAGAGGGCACCGGTTGAGGCCTCCAAGAGTAGTGTTTGATAAATAGGATATTAATATTGGATTGCTTTTTGCTCCGACTATATGATGTAAGTTTGAGGTGGATTGGCTAGGTTGATATCTTTTTGTGTAAGGAAGGAGGAGGAGGTCTTTTGTTTCCGGGTCCCTTGCTTGCCAAGTGTTTTTTTTTTTTGTTAAAAAAAAAAAAATTTAAATTCCCACTTGCTAAGTTTTCTTATTCCTAGCATAGGGAATTTGGGGAGCTTGAGTTTCATCAAAAGATTGCTTTATGGCAATTTTTCCTGTTTTAGAATTATATGGGTCTTTTCAAGGTGGATGAAGAGGTGTATTGAACTCTTGCTACATGAATTCTGTCATTCTGCCCTGTCTAAAGCCATACTCTCCATTAACTTCTTGGCCCTTCTTTGTCCTTTCACCTCTTCAACTTTAATCTTCTGCACTCTTGCATCTCTAGGTCTTCAACGTGGGCCTATCATCCTTTACATAACTTTCTGCATCCTTTTTAAAGATTGCATCTTTCTCATGTTAACATGCATCCATCTTACCATAATCCTATAGGTGGCACACTTTCTTAACTTGCTATTGGTGATACTACAATATAGCCTTATATGCTGCTTGGGGGGATCGTGCGAAGTTGGGATGAGTTCAAGTGCTCTTAGTATTTGCACCTTTTTGCAATGTCTGGTGTCTTCCTTCTGTTCCTCTCTCTCTCTCTCTCTCTCACACACACACACACTTTTTTTGTTTATTGTTTGTGGATTTTTGTTCCATTAGTTATTTTTTGTCAACAATAAGAAATTGATCCCTAATGACACCCTAGTCCTTAAAGGCTGTGGCCCTTTTCTCTCCATTCCAGGGCATCAATAGCTTTCTCAGGTGTCTTTGGTAGAAAGAAACAACTGAACTTTTGAGGGGAAGAGTTGAATGGTAGTATGAGAGGAGAGGAATGTGCTTGAGTCTTTATACCCCTCACTCTCTTTAAGTACTTTGTATACTTAGTACTGCCTTTTCTGACCACAATATCTTAGGGTGATGTTAAAATGCAAAGATGTTACAAGGAGTTCACTTTTTTTTTTTTTTTGAGGTGACAAAGAGTACACTTTTGTTTGGACCAAGTCACTAATTCCATTTTAGGTGTGCATCCTTTCGGATGATCCACATACTTTGATTTTGTCATATAGTGATGTATATTTTAGCTTTCTAAAGACTGATAACTTTTTGCTTTTGATCCTCCAATTTGGGGGCCAATCATGCATATCTTGGTCTATATAAGTAATGACTGATCAATGACAACTGAAATGTTATGTAGGCCCGCCATAGCCACAAGCGGCTCCGTGTGGTGCGTATAGAAACTACTACAGACAATCGGCGAATAGTTGGGCTTCTTGTTCCCAATGCAGCAGTTGAATCTGTGCTTCAAGGTTGTCCTCTCTCTTTCATTGATGCTTGCATGCACACAGACACACACAGACAAACTGTATGTTTGTTTATTTTTTCTTTCTTGTTGTTGCATTACTTCTACAGATAGTTCCATTGAGCAAAGACAGTTTTATTTACACAGCATTCATTTATGTAATCTGGTGAATAAGGGGTCGCAAAAATTTTGTTGGAGTTATTCATGGGGAAACTAATATTACTACTTTTACACTGGTTGCAGATCTAGCATGGGTACAAGATATCGACGATTGAGATGCGTGCCAGTTTTTTGGCTCAAACAGATAGCTGTTTGTATTCGTTGTCTTTCCTGCCAAGATGCAATAGTTTTGAAGCGGGGAACATAGTTTATGTTTCAAGGAGACCGTGAAGGCCTCACACTGATGAAGAGAAAGAGGAAGAGTGAGGAAGGAATAGATAGAAAAGAGGACATCTCTGCACCATCTAACAGCATTGTGCAGTCTCATTCATTTTGATTTTTTGATTCGGGCTTCAATTTTTTGCGACATAATTTTGTATATTATCAACATTGTCATGAAAGGTGAAAGACAACATTTTACTAGGCTTGTAATGATAATAGTTCCGCTTGAACTAATTTGTATCAGTGAACATACGGTTTTATTCAAAGAACAGATCAATTAGAAATTCCTCTTGTCAAAGATTTATTTACCAAATCCCAAAAGCAAAGCAGTTACAAGGAAACAAACACTCACACCTTATCAAAAATCCAATACAGTTTTTTATTCCCACTACATATATATATAAATCGAAGGGCTTGTAGATCAGCACACAAAAGGAGCATCAACATGGTGGTCACTGCAATAGAGGCCAGGTTGCTGAGTAAAACCCTGGCTTTTCAGCAACTTTCTGGCCCTCATAACAAGCTCCTGATTAGTTACTTGACCATCTGTCTCGGCGATGATAGTCTGAATTGCATTGCTGAGAGCTCCATAAGCTTCGTGAGAACCGCCGCCCGGAGGACTAGCATCGGCAGATGTTTGGTCGGTCTGACAGCCGCTGATCAGGATTCCGTTATCAGGAAGGGCACGCTTGGTTGATCCAGCGTACACCTCTTGCTTGCTTCCTACATGGGTCTCCATGGCTGGTTTTGCATACCCGTCATCATTATCCAGCTTTTGTTTGAGAAACTCTTGAGCTAGACTTCCAACCATCCCCAACAACCCACTGCTGCCTCCTTCTCCACCTTCACCATGTTGGAGTTTGTTCAACACAACCTTCATGAACTTCTTCACCTTGGGGCTCGCATCTTCCCCGAAGACGTCGAAAAGCGTCGGCCTCAGCTTCCCGACATCAATGTCGTCCTTGCCGGTTTTCTGCTTCAGTATTTCGATGAGGGTTGAGAGAGGTAGGGATCTACTCTTAACATACCCTTGCTCACCATATGCAATTTCAACATCTCTGTCAGCAGCATCATCTTCTTCTTCCCGGGGACGACGGTGATGTGGGATGCGAATTCCACGAGACTCGAAAGCATCTCCCACCGCCTGTTTCAAAAAGCCTTTGAATCCAAAGCCGCCGGAGGAGCCTGAGCCGTTTTCTTCTTCACGCTTTGTACTCTCCCCAATCTGCTCCTTACTCTCCTCAATGAGGCCACCGCTATGACACGAATCGGATACAACGGTGAGGCGGCAACCTTCCGGGACATTGTCCACAAACTCCCTGAAATCATCATCTGTTTACAACACATCATCAGCGATCAGGAAACATGAGATTTACGCATTCTAATACGTACCCATGATCTATTTATGATAAATCCCCCGAAATTCCAAAATGCAATGCATGGATTTGGGTAAAACCATTTTTTTTTTCTTCAAAAAAAAAAACGTAATATTTTTGGGAAAAATTTCGCCTAAGAAACAAAGAGAATGTTCAGGAGCTCTATCTATCCATCATCATGCCAACATTGCCATGAATCTTTGGAAAAAAGAAAAAAGATCATGCATGTCAATTCCATTGCTTTCTCGTAGTTATTCGATATAAATGAAAAAGTCAGGATCAGATCCAGAGATTCGAGAAATTCATGAAAGATTGTTTCCACGGAGAACCTAAGGATCGCTCAAGAATATACCCAAGAAAGTAGAAAGCAATGCTTTTTTTCTAGAATTCCACAAACAGGCACACGGAGATCTGATAAAAAAAAACACCCATCAAGAATAACAACAAACACGAAGAAAAAAAGATAAGAAAAAAAAGAAAAGAAAATTCCAATGAAGGAAATGAATTAAAAGCAATAAAAAAGAGAGAAAGAAAGAAGGACCGACCAGTAATGAGATTCATATCAGAGGGAACAATGCACTCATCATATCCAGTGTCATCATCTTCACCGGTCTCGGCGGGGAGACGAGTGCCGTGGCCGCTATAGTGCACGAAGAGAAAGTCCCCCGGCTCGGCCGATCGCAACAGATCCCCCAAAACCCGGCGGATGTTCTTGCCCGTCGGCTGGGTGTAGGAGTCATCGTTGTCGATCAGCACCGTGATGTCGTCCTCGGAGAAGCCGTAGCGGTCGACGAGGCACTGATAAGTCCTCTTCACATCGTTTATGCAACCCTTGAGCTCCGCCTTGGTCCCTGGGTAGTTGCACCCGATCAGCACCGCCTTCTTTGCCATGATTCGATCAAGAGAAATGACTCTTTTTTCTTCTTTTTTGCTTTCTTTCTTTTTTATGATGATTTTTAAAGACAAACACAAACTGATCGCGCGTTGACAGACAGGTTGTCTCTCTCTCTCTCTCCTCTCTTTCCGCCGCACTTTTATCCTTTTGCTGATGTGTACCGATCATTTTTTTAAGTGAGAATCAATCAATGATTGATTATGTTGCCACGTCAACAAAATAAACAGATTAAATAAAGAAAATAAAAAAATATGATATTTTCTAATATTTTGGGATTTGAGGGCCTCCGGATCCAACTGCTATTACAACCTTTTAATGGATTGGAATCATTGGATAGAGATGTCATTTTACTTTTTCAGTGAGTGGTGGGGTGCAAGTAATTACGTGTCGGCAAAAGGAGGTTTTATTTATTTTTTCTNATTTTTGAGAAATAGATGACTTTTTTTTGTTTTTAAAATAAATATAGCCCATAAAATCATTTTCAAAATGGCCCCATATATTGTAGGTAAACATCTACCCAACCCTAGTAATTTGAACGGTAGTAATGATACATGCTCATACCCCCCTATTTTATCTTATTTTCATTGGGTTGATTTAGTTATTTTTTAACAAATGTTTGATTCAAAGGACTAATAATATACAAATGAAATAGCAAAATGCACGAACAAAATATGTCATCGTCTTTATTCTCCTCTAAAATCAAAGAAGCTTACAAAACGACTTATTCATATACAAATCTTAACAAATGAATAAAGTTTTATAAAGATCTCACCATTTTCTGAGGTTCTTTTACACTCAGATACTGCTTGAGCAAATGTATTCATGTGAAGGTTTTTTAATACCTAGAAAAAAAAAATATCAATTTATAATAGCTACGTCTCACATCATTAATTAAGCTGATTCGTCCTACCTAAATAACATAGCATAACATTTTAAATTAGTTATAAATAATTTTTTGTTCTTTTTTTTTTTTTTTTTATATTTAGCATAAAATCAAAATTTAGAACGCATAAAAGAGGGTAATTAATTAAAATTGTTGTTTGATTAATCTATAAACACTTATATAAATAGTAAATTATTATTGAAAAAGGCTTCATGTGCATAGCATGTAAACTATCATTATTAGTCTCATTAAAAGATAAGAGGGGATAAATGTGAGATTTTATTCAAGGTTACTGATTTAATTGTTGCTAGCTCTAGATATCATTTTCTTACACTGTCATTTACTCCGTTAATTAATGTTTCACACTAGGGCTAGCTAATGCTGCCAGGCATCATGCACCATCGAAACTTGCCGGCCCCTCTCAGATGGCAGTGGTTCCCCATGGTCGCACCTACTCCTACCATTTCACAAGTGGCCAATGCATGGTTCCGATTTACGGTAATTACGTATCTGAATTTCTAGCAATTTTAAGTAAATAATGTGAGAGGTTTTATATAAAAACTCTCATTTTCAAGTAGGTGATCATACAATTCAAAATTTATTTGAACAATTGGGTTTCAAATGGGGCCTCTCTGGAGGCAAAATCATGATTTGAGATGAGGGGGAACCGACGACTGACGGACACCGTCAAAAATTAACGTCTTGAGCGGGTTCTAAATGCACAAAACACTACATAGCAATTTAGGTGATTTGTTAGGGAGTTACTTAAAATTCTCTAAGGAAAAAAAAAAAAACACTCCACAGAATGAATTCCTTGGGGGAGCAGAAGCACAAGGGGCAACTTCTACATTACTTATCTAAATTACTAGCAATTCAAGCACGTAATTGTTGTGAATCAGCCATGAGATCTTTCAGTATTTATGGACTTGTCATGTTTCTATTTAGGCACAATCTTGTAAGGCAATTAATTCAAAGAGTAATACTACATTTTCAATTTTTTTGTCCAACTGCATCCAATTTTATATATGTGACTTCTTTTTTTTTAAAAAAGAGTTTGTTTATATATTTGTGGGGCCCATCTTTGTCCACATATGTAAAATTGAATGGGATTAGACAAAAAAGTTAAAAATGTAGCATTACTCTAATTCAAAAAATCAATATGGATTTCTCCTCGGCCAGGTCCGCGCCACCAACTATTGCCTTTAATTAGGGTCATAACTCCATTTTAGAAGACAAGTAAGGGTAAACTCATTGTGCACATGTTGTATCATAACTCCATTTATTTTAGAAGACAGAAGACAACATCTTGTTTGGTTTGCCTGGCAATAAAATGCAAGATTTGAAGTTCTAAGTTCAAATCTTAAATTGACACTATTTTATATTACCTTGTATTTAAGTCGATCGTAGCAATCCTCACTTTTTCCCCTCTCTAATTAAAATGGAGTTATGACACTACATATGCAAAACCTCATTTCCACTTTTAATTAATCCCTAAAACCATACTTTGATCTCTTTCAATATCATTCCTTTCCCAGAGCAATTAAATATTTTGAAAATCTGTTCTAAAAGTCACTACGGTTTTATCCCTTTGACAACTAGAACTTGGATTTTTAATTTTGACAGTTAAAGGTCCGAGTTTTGGCCTTGTAACAAATATGTCATTCCATCATATATATTTTTCATCCAACTTTTAACAGAAGACTTGCCGCCTGTCATTTTTTCCACGTCAAATTAATAAAAATGGTTATCAGCCAATGATTATCTCAAGGCTAATCCATTCAACTTATTTCATTCTTAATAAAGACTATTCCTTGGAATAGGCATTCCGCGTACCAAACATATAGAATTTTATTTATCACAGAGACAAAACTCATAGACTTCTGAAATTTTTCATTTTTCTAAATATTTTTAACATGTGTTTTAGATATTTTTGTGCTGGGAGACGTATAGTGCAAGAGTTTTGTGAAGATTTTTAATTCTGTTTGATTTTGTAGATGGTGATGTATTTGTCATAAGGGTCTTGATCTCATGGGAGACTGATAGGGATAATATTAGGATTAAATAGGTTTAATAGAACTCATTAGGATTAGATTATTTAAAATTAAGATTAAGTTATAGAATTATTATTGATGCAGTTTTTGGTACGGCCTAATCGGCGATGGCCAACCTGCAAAAATAGAGAAATTGTCACCGTTGGTCTACCGGTCCTTGAACCGGGGACATGGTTTTTGGGAGACCAAGCGTTCTTTTACCTGATAAATCTTCTTCACATCGTTTATGCAACCCCTTGAGCTCCACCTTCATTCTTGGGTAGTTGCACATATTACTACTCCAAATCTTTTTTTTTTTTCCAAGTTTCCTAGCATAGGAGACCTTCATTCTCATTTTACTAAGTGAAATGATTTTGCACTCTTAAAACAATGTTATTTGGATTTCTTTGTAGTTAAATCTATGATAAATGATTTGGAGTAGTAATATGTGGTATTTTTGATGTACTATTCATATATAATTGATGATGATTTACTTTTGTTGTCACTTATGTTGTAACTAATTTGAATCGGTTGATCGGTCCTCTGGATTTTTCTTATGGAAAGATCCTCTCATGTGTGAGCATGGTAGAAGAGTGTTGAAGCGGTTGCAAGAGAAGCTAAATATCGATGTTATGAGATGTGAAGCATTGATGGATAAAGAAATTACATAGTTAAAGGCTAAGTTGAAGATTGAAGCAGTCCAATACAAGATGCAAGTCAAACTAAATCTATCTCATTCGAATGAGACGTGGCAACCACAAAGGATTAGCATCAATTTCAAACTTAAGAGTTTTTCCTTATGACATGTAGCTCGTTCGAACGAGATTATTTATTAACCATCAATAAATTCTCCAGCGTGTGACATGTGGCACTGACACAACTTTTTTCTTGACACATGGCTCTTTTGAATGACACTTGTTGGCTGTTTCATTTGAACGTGAATCTTTTCTTAGCTCTTAAGGAAGTCTGTCACGTGGCATGCCATGTAATACTTTAAAATATTAAACAGGGTAAGAAAGCCTTGCTAGGGATTAATGTATATGTTAGGGGTGTTAAAAGAACGATTTTTAGATTTTTAGATTTTTAGGGCCAAACGAATGTTCGAGTAAAGTGGAACGAACGTTCAAATGAATAGTCTAACGACTGTTCGCACCGTACTAGGGAACGTTCGATCCATGACGTGTACCACTATTCACCACTGCTCACAGTAGGTCACGCAAACAATGTGTGTGTCAAGTTGTATATGAATGTTCAATATAGTACACCGAATATTTGATTGAAACCCTAGGACCGTTAATCAATAGTATACAAATGTTCGACGTAGAACCGACGAACATTCGAGCCCTGCCAGAAAACAAACATAACTCTCAACTTTTTCCCACACAAACTCACCCTATAAATACCACATTACCTCGCCCTTTTAGCTTATTTCCACCCCCTCATCAGTGTGTGAGTGTGAGAAAGTAATTTGGAGAGATAAAAAGAACTCTCTTAGCCCTTGTTCTTCAAAAAGATAACTCCCTTAACCTAAGCTTGTTTTGTTAGTATATATTGTTAAGTTCTTATCTTTAGGGTAACCTCACTTATCCCCCTGAAATGTCACAACTTTTACAATGTCCTCCTAAAGTTCAAAATCTCTCAATTTAGTGTATCTAAGTTTGAATTTTTTGCAATGTCCCCCTTCCGTTAGGATTTTCTGTTAAATCCTAACGGAAGAGGGTTAAATTACCTAAATACCTTTGATTTTTTTGATTTTTTTCAATTTTTAGTTTTTTTTTTTAAGTGACCTACGTTGGGTCAAGGTGACCCACAGCCATGGGTCGCGACTAAACCCACGGCGAGGTCACCTGTCACCCACATTGGGTCACCCGTGACCCAGCGTGGGTCATGACCAGACCCATGACAGGGTCTGGTGGTGACCCTGCCATGGGTCTGGTGACCCACGTTTGGGTGACCCAATCACACACCTACGGTGGCGCAATTTTTTTTTTTTTTTTTAATTTGAAATTAAGGGTAAATTTGTAATTTAAAAAATTTAGGGGCCAGTAACGGCCATTTCACCCTTTTTGACCGTCTGATTTGACAGAATTGCCTAACGGATGAGGGACATTACAAAAAATTCAAATTCGGATACACTAAATTGAGAGATTCGTGAACTTTTGGGGAGACATTGCAAAAGTCGTGACATTTCAAAGGGGTAAGTGAAGTTATCCCTTATCTTTTTTATTGTAGCATAGTTTCTAGAATTGAATCTCTAGCTGGGTTTTTGTTTTAATGTTAGGATAACAATGGTTTAGAGGTTTAACAGTGTTGAACGTTTTATAATCTGCATGGATATGTTATTAAGATATTAGATTGTGTTAGTGACCTTGTAAGGACTGTGGAATGTGTTAGAATAGGTTTTGAGAGAGTTTTTAGTTCAGGTTAACCTTCTGTCAACCACCGAATGTTTGAGGGCATGACCGAACGTTTGTATCTTCCTGACCGAACGTTCGAAGGTCGGGCAGAAAGTCTATTTGGGGTAGATTCAAACTTAGGACTTGTTTTAGCAAAATGTTAGGACTAATGATAGGTAGTTTCTCAGATTTCAAAGTTGTGAAGCTTCAGGAGAACCTTTTGGACATTCCTTATGACAACAATGACTAAAAGTCACATAGATACTAGCTTGCTATTATTTGTTTCCGCATAGTATGAATATTTTGTCTATCAAACTTGCATGTTTACAATTCATATGATATATATTTTGATTAATCTGAACTCCATCTTGTGAATGATTATTGAATAATAAGATAAAGAAAAAAAAATGAGTTTGTAAATATATGCATGTAAAAGACTGTGAAATACTAAATTGCCTCGTATGACATGATATATCGTCTTGTGAGGAAAAAAAGAGTCCTGGGCTTACTATTATATAGGTAGGTCATATGGTTGAACAGATTTACTTGTATGTTTATCCTTAGATCCAACAATTACTTTTGAAATAAGTGGTAATTTATAAATAATAATGAAACATATTCACTTTAATAGTTGTTATATCAAAACCTTGGAAAAGTAGCATAAAATTAAAAATGTTTACCAAATTGCACCACCGGTTCATTAAAAAATAAAACATTGATTAAAATATGTGGAGCCAATCGAGCTCCTAAAATTTTGGCACACCCAAGGCCAAAGCTTCAATTTTATTGAATGCGAAACAGGGGAAATAAAATGGACGATCCTTCCATACCCTTCAAGGACGATTGAGCAAATTGCAATTCATGCGAACTTCACCTTCGTTCCTGGTAAGAACTTCGACGTTTCCAACCTTTATCATAGCCGTCGCAAACTGGGTCTCGAAGAGTCCGCGTTGAGACGCCATTGCTTTTATAGAGGCAGCCGTTCTTGGATCTGAAAAGAGTTCTTGATCCGTTGTCAACAATCCTTCCTTCCTCTGAAGATTTGTGTAGTAAACGGTGTCAAAAGTCGTCGGAGTTCTTACATCAAGGTGAACAAGGTCCGTTGAGCGTCTACATCTTTTCTTCAACATTTGCTCGTAATGTGTATTGAGTGAAGGATCAGGCTTTCTGGTCCCATTGAAGTCATTGACCCTGTTTAAAAATGTACCACACGAAGCTCTACCGATGGTATGTGCCCCAGAGAGAGTGACTAAATCACTTACATCTAAACCTTTAGCTTCAAAAAAATTAATCAAGGTGGTAACATTTTCATGCCCGTGAGGGACCATTTCGGCTTCTTTGTCTATAGAAATCGTCCCATCTCTACGACCTACCGGGACAGGCCAGAAGGGACCT
>FXXK01001231.1:94432-120849 GCA_900184695.1 Betula pendula
TATTGTTTTTTTTAAACGATTAGCATTAATGTTAGCCATTTATAAACACGTTATGTCAACCAGTGTAATATTAGTGTGATAAATGAGTATGAAGAGTAGTATTATTCTAACTTTTTGTCTATCATTTGATCAAACCCCACCTCCCTCGTCCCAAAAGAAAGATAAAGAAGAAAGAAAAGGAAAGAAAAGAAGAAACCAATATATCTTAACATCATTGTCACTTGGGACGTCATGCAAAATAAAAAACCATTGATACCAAAAGGAATTAAGGCTGTTAGATTTCGATCGATAACGAAATTGAGGCCGGCGAGAAGATAGCGTCTTGTTCAGTTTGCCTGGCAGAAACCAATGACAGCCTAGCTAGAAGGGAATTTCTATTTCTATTTTTTAAAATAAAATAATCGATGACATTAGGTGGCGGTAGTCTTCATAGGGAAGACCAAAGGAAGTTACAGGATTTTGAAGCTGTATGCATGGTAATGCCATGTAGATGTAAATTTAATAGTTTTTTTTTTCTAAGAAATTTATAGTTTATAAATGCATTGGTTTGTATATTTGAGTGACAAAAGTAAAGTTGTATTGGATAATGTACTTCGATGCTATGGTGCTGTACTTATTAATGATGTTAAGGTTTCAGCAAGTAAAAAAGAAAAGAAGAAAAATATATGTATATGGAAGAGAAAAGAGACAAGCTCATATCTCATTAACATTTCTGTTGCTTAAAAAATCTGATATCGAGGTATCAATAGTAGCATTCCAAGTTAATTACAAAACTTTTTAATTTTTTAAAACTTCCCAAACATGAACATATGTAATTAAATTAGTCTTTCCCATAGCATGTGTTAAACTCCCTAGCTACCTCGTTCGACCGAAGGTGTTGAATGTCCTCTCCCATTCAACAAAAAAGGTTAAACAAACCACTGAGCTCAACCAAGGCTCCAAAGGATTAACCCAAGCATAATGGGTTTTTAGAATATCCTCCCCCCATTCAACCAAAAGGGTTGAGTATGCTACTCTGCTCGATTAGGGCTCAACCATGCATCCCGCTCAACTCGGGGCAAAAAATGATTAACCCGCATTCGATTTGAGCACGTTGAGTGTACTAATCTCACTCAATACTGGGTTTTGAATGCACAATCCTTGATCAAAATGAGTTTGCCTTGGTAAAATTTTGTACCGCAACTTTATACCTTTTCTTTTTTCAAAAGCTGCTGCTGAAAATAAGTTTTAAAATTAATATACTTTGTATTATGTATACTTTTCATAATTTAGTTTTGGAAACATTTTCTCAATTATGTACTGAAAGTGTTAAAAGGAGGAGTAAGTGGTAATTTTTATTCTCATTTTATTCAGTGAAATGATTTTGCACCATTAAAAATTGATCTTTCGATTTCTTTGCAATTCAATCTATGATAAATGATTTGTAGTAATAAGTGGTACTAATTTTGATGTAATATTCATATATAATTGATGATGATTTACTTTTGTTGTCACTTATGTTGTAACTAATTTGAATAGGTTGATTGGTCCTCTGGATTTTTCTTATGGAAAGATCCTAGATCCCATGTGCGAGCACGGTAGAAGAGTGCTAAAGCGGTTGCAAGAGAAGCTAACTATCGATGTTGTGAGTGTGAAGCCTTAATGGATATAGAAGTTACATAGTTAAAGGCTAAGTTAAAGATTGAAGCAGCTTGATACAAAATGCAAGTCAAACTAAATCTGTCTCGTTCGAATGAGACATGGCAGCCACAAAGGAAAAGCGTTTCCATCTCAACAACTTTTCCTTCTGACATGTGGCTCGTTCGAACGAGATTATTTGTTAGCCATTAAGAAATTCTTCACTAACACAAATTTTGCCTTGACATATGGCACTTTCTAACAACACCTGTTTCATTTGAACGATAATATTTTCTTAGTTATTAAGGAAGTCTGACACTTGGCACTAGACATGGTTTGTTGTTGTGGTGATGGTGTAACCTGTTGACGTGGAAAAACAAATATGTGGCAGTCTCATTCAAACAAAAATCCTTCTCATTCGAACGAACTCTACTTGGTTCAAAAGACATCCTCATCGTTTGAATCAAATGTTAGCTTTGTGCATGTGACAATAAATTGAACATAACTTTTGCTATATTAGAATCGCACATATAACCCCAATCTGAAAAGTTATTTTTGGCACGCATGCCAGGATCACAAGCTATGCCCGACAACCGAATTTTCATGCTCAAAATCCATAGTTTTCGCATCTAAAACCCATGCAATTTTTAAGTGTTTTTTTTTTTTTTTTGTCTACGAAATAGTTGTTTTCTTTTGGGCAGCTAGGGTTCTCTTTTGTCCTATCTTTGTCTTCTTGGGTTTTCTATCATATGTTTTCAGAACATCCTTAATCCATCTTATCCTATTATTTTCTATTTTCCTTTAGCTTTTATTTTTTTTCTTGGGTATTACATCTGGTCCTATCTATAAGGGATTAAGTTTTTTAGATAAGCAGTGATTTACAAATAATAAAAAAAATATATTATTTTAATAATTGTTATGATCAATACATTGGAAAAGTCGCATTTTTTAAAAATGTTTACCATATTACACCACCGGTCTATAAAAAATAAAACATTGATTAAAATACATGGAGCCAATCGAGCCCCTAACATTTTGGCACACCCAAGGCCAAAGCTTCAATTTTATTGAATGCGAAACAGGGAGAATAACATGGACAATCCCTCGATACCCTTCAAGGACTATTGAGGAAATTGCAATTCACGCGTACTTCACCTTCGTTCCTGGTAAGAACTTCGATGTTTTGAACCTTTATCATAGACAGCGCAAACTGGTTCTGGAAGAGTTCGGGTTGAGACGCCATTGCTTCTACAGAGGCAGCCGTTCTTGGATCTGAAAAGAGTTCTTGATCCGTTGTCAACAATCCTGCCTTCCTCTGAAGATTTGTGTAGTAAACGTTGTCAAAAGTCGTTGGAGTTATTACATCGAGGTGAACAAGGTCCGTTGAGCGTTTACATCTTTTCTTCAACATTGGCAAGTAATGTGTATTGAGTGAAGGATCAGGCTTTCTGGTTCCATTGAAGTCATAGACCCTGTTTATAAATGTACCGCACGAAGCTCTACCGATGGTGTGTGCGCCAGAGAGAGTGACTAAATCACTTACATCTAAACCTTTAGCTTCGAAAAAATTAATCAACGTGGTAACATTTTCATGCCCGTGAGGGACCATTTCGGCTTCTTTGTCTATAGAAATTGTGCCATCTCTACGCCCGAATGGGACAGGCCAGAAGGGACCTCCAGCAAGAATGGTGGCTTCTCTAGCAGCGGTGGCGAGAATGTCAGCGCAAGAGACGGTTCTAGGGCATCTCTTCTCAAGCGCTACCTTAATGTCGTCGATCACTTGGAAACCTCTCAGAGTACTGCTGACAAAAGCTGTCCTCTCGCTCCCTGTAAAGTTCAGCAAAATGGATGCATCGCATCCCTGCAATGCATATGTTTTAATTGATTAGAGGAAATTAATGATGTCATGAGTGAGGATACAAATTTCCTACTAATTGGTTTGTAAAAAATTTATTACGAACCAATTTTTAAAAATGACATATTTTCTTAGCATGTAAAATGCACATGTTTTTTTAATAATATGCATGTGCTTCTTACATATTTTTTTAATAGTTTGAAAAACACATATTGCTTTTACGTACAAACCACAATGTTAATACGATAGTTTCAACTTTTTTTTTTTAATAATGACTGATTCAAAGATTAATTGAAATTACAACACTAGCACGACGATTTATTAGTTTCAATGTAAGATGATTTTCAACTTAATTATAACCCCAAAGGATTTAGTTTCTCCAATGTGTTTGATTAAATTTATAGAAACTGTTTGTATCAATATAATAACGTATATGCGCGCTCCTGCTTACCCTAACAGCGCAGTGGTGGAAGAGCAAACGAAGGAGGCTAGGAGCCAAGGTGGAATCGTTCTGAATCCAGGCTCCCACTGTTTGCTGGATGATGTCCTCAACATCCGGACATGTGTTATCGTAGAAACCCATAGACAAGTCATCTGCAGGATTTCGAGAAACGGCGGCCTTTTGAGCAGCCGCAGTTACAGGTTCAATGACCGATAACTTCAAATGAACAAGGAGGACAAAAAGAGCCAAATGGAGAAATTTCATGTTTCTTCGAGTAGCAAGGCTAATAAGAAAGATGTACTATTGCTAATGCAAAGAATAAATGTTCATTTCATGTTGCATCATATTTATATATATGAATGAGAGGCTGAACACAGAAAATACCAGGAACTAGATCCAATGACCCATGAGTTGGGCGGATTTTTATATACCATGTATTTTGACTCCCTAGCTGTTCTTGTAAAGCTCACTCAAAGTTTGCAGCTTGTTCATATTGCTTAATTAGTAAAAGCATGAAAGAGACGTACGTTGGCTATATATGCTCTAGATACTAATAAAGGTCACTTCTTTATAGTCATATAAATCAATATCGACATAATTTTTCTCTAAACTGAATCAAAGTAATTTCTTTTAATTAAATTTATAAAAATAATATTTGTTCATTTTTTTAATAACATGCATGTAAGATACACATGTTATTTTAATAAAAAAATTTCCAACTTAATTCTTACTTGACAGAATTTCGTCGTTAGTTCGTTACTTAAATAAATGGAGAGACAAATGGGCGGAACCGTTACCTATATATTGAGCTGTCAGCAAAATTTCATTCTCTTGGATTTCTCCAAGTTTTTCCTCGTTTCTCTCACCACCAATACTCTCTAGAATTTCTCTCTAGGTGCTAGAAGGTAAGGAAAAAAGAGTGCTGAATTTCTAGAATCAAATCTGCCATATTTATAGAAAATATTTTGCCTCGTTCGAATAAGACGTGGCAGCCACCAAGGATCAACATTTCCAACTCAGCAGTTTTTCCTTCTGACACATGGTTCGTTGGAACAAGTTTATTTCTTGAGTAATGCTACTTTTTTAATTTTTTTGTCCAACTCCATTCAATTTTGTATATGTGGATAAAGATGGGCCCCACAAATACAAAATAAAACTCTTTAAAAAACTTTGTATGTGGGGCACATTTTTATCCACGTATACAAAGTTAGACGGAGTTGGACAAGAGAGTTAGATATGTAGCATTACTCTTATTTCTTAGCAATTAAGAAAGAGTAATGCTACATATCCAACTTTTTTGTTCAATTTCATCCAACTTTGCATACGTGAATAAAAATGGACCCCACAAATATAAAAATAAACTCTTAAAAAAATAAAATAAAATAAGCTACATATACAAAGTTGGATGGAGTTTGATAAAAAAGTTGAACATATAGTATTACTCTTTTATTTTTTTAAAAGTTGATTTTTGCATTTGTGAGGTCCATCTTTATCCACATATGTAAATTTGGATGGAGTTGAACAAAAAGTTAAAAATTATAGCATTACTCTAAATGTTCTCCAGCACATGACATATGGCGTTGTCTAAGCTTTTGCCTCTACACACAGCTCATTCGAACGAATCCTGTCTCATTCAAACATGAATCTTTTCTTTACTATTAAGGTAGTCTGACACGTACCATGATGTGGCAATAGACCCGCTTTGTTGTAATGGTAATGATGTGACTCGTTGATGTGGAAAAATTGACACGTGGCAGTCTCTTTCGAACAAAATCCATTCTCTTGGTAAGAAAGCCTACTTTGTTTGAACGAGATCCTCATTGTTCAAATGAAATGTCAACTATACGCATGTATCAGTAAATCGAGCATAACTTTTGTTACAAATATTAGAATAGACACGGTTTGTTGTAATGATGATGATGACTTGTTGATGTGGAAAAACTGACACGTCGTAGTCTCTTTCAAACAAAAACTATTCTCTTCGTTCGAATGAGATCCTCATTGTTAGAATGAAAGGTTAGCTCTACGCTTGTGGCAGTAAATCAGGCATAACTTTGACTACAAATATTAGAATTGCGCATATGACCCTAATCCATAAAGGTTTCTTTGCCACGCATGCCATGGTCACCAGCAATATATGCCCGGCAAGCGAATTTTTGAGCTCAAAATATATCAGTTTTACATATAAAAACTCATTTTAAGTTATTTTCTTCCATTTCAAGAAAAATATTTGTTTCCTTTGGTGCAGCTAAGGTTCTCTTTTTCTTATCTCTCCTACTGGATTTTCTATCATATGCATTCAAAACAGACATATCAACTATCCTATGCATATTTTTTCCGGAAAATAATTCTTCTATATTTTTTTTATTTGAGTTTTTTTATTCTTCATTATAAGAGCTTAACATCTTTCATAAAATGTAAGAGAGGAGGGAATTTCAGTACCTCAACAAGAAGTTCTAAATTTTAAATATGCTGATTTCAAAATAATTTGTTTCTCTTTAAGGGGAAATTAATCTGGAAATTAAATGAATGTACATGATGTGGAATTTGCATATATAGAATTCATAATGACATGTATGGATCATATGCATAGTAACAAATATGTCCAATACAATGGTATTTTGAAAATTTTGAAAGAATTTAACGATGAATCTTGACGAAAGGGGGTAGAGTGAGAGAAGTTAGAAATTCAAGTTACAAAAGTGAGAGTTTTTAAAGATTAAGAAAACATGTCAAAAAGGCCTAAAGTTCATAATGTCTATCTGAATTTTTCTCACTTTTTGGGAAAACTTCACTTAGGCCCTACAAACTTTGGCCTATTTTAACATACCTCCCTGAACTTTGTTTGCTCTCACTTTGCCCCTCGTACTTTCAACATATCTCATTTAACTCCCTTCCGTTAGAATTCTCCGTTAAAACCTAACAAAAGGGTGCAAAAATTCTCAAAATACCCCTCATTTTAGATTTTTTTTATAACTTTTTTTTAAAAAAATACATAAATATTTTGAAAATTTTAACAGGATTTAATGGTAAATCCGGACGGATGAGAGTAAAGTGAGAGAAGTTAGAAGTTCAAAGTATCAAAATGAGAACAAACAAAGTTCAGAGGGGTATGTCAAAACGGGCCAAAGTTTGGCTAAATGTAGTTTTCCCTAAATTTTTTTACCATATTGGATCGGACACCTGTTTATAAAAAAATAAAACCTTGATTAAAATATAAGAGATCTCTCTCTTACATGGAGTCAATAATCGAACTCCTAACATTTGGGGACACACAAGGCCAAGCTTCAATTTTATTGAGTGCTAAACTTGGAAAATAACATGGACCTGTATACTCTTCAACGGCGATTGACGTATTTGCAATTCAAGCGAACTTCACCATCATTCCTAGTAAGAACTTGGACGTTCCCAAGCTTTACCATGGACACCAAAAACTGGTTCTCGAAGAGAAAGGGTTGAGAGGCCAATGCTTCCACATAGGGAGCTGTTCTTTGATCTGAATAGAGTTGTTGATCCGTTGACAACAATCCTGCCTTCTTCTGAAGATTTGTGTAGTAAACAGGATCAAAGGTGGTCGGAGTTGTTTGATCAAGGTAAACAAGATCCGTTGACCATCTACAACTTTTCTTCAACTGTTGCAAGTAAGTGGTGTTGAGTGAAGGATCAGGCTTTCTGCTTCCATTGAAGTTATAGACCCTGTTTAAAAATGTACCGCAAGCAGCTCTACCGATGGTGTGTGCTCCAGAGAGAGCGACTAAATCGAGTATATCTAAACCTCTAGCTTTGAAATAATTAATCAAGGTGGTAACATCTTCATGCCCTTGAGGGACCATTTCTGCTTCTTTGCCTATAGAAATTCTCCCATCTTTACGCCCGAATGGGACTTGCCAGAACGGACCACCGGCGAAAACGGTGGCGTCTCTAGCGGCCGCGGTGAGAATGTCGGCGCAAGAGACGGTTCTACGGCACCTCTTCTCAAGCGCTGCCTTGATGTCATCGATCACTTCGAAACCTCTCAGAGTACGGCTGACATAAGCTCCCCTCTCGCTTCCTCTATAGTTAAGCAAAATGGATGCATCGCATCCCTGCAATGCACAGCCTTTTTAATTTCTAAGATATACAGATACCACATGCATAAGAAACTTAATTAAGAAGATATACGAACATATCTTTTGATTGATTAGAGGGAATTAATAGCATCTGCAAACTTGCTCCACTCTAGTTGATCACTGGACTCCTCTTTTATGGTGCTTAGATTTTTTTTTTCTTTTTTCCTTTTTTTCTTTTTTTTTTGTGTTTTTCATTTATAGCTCAAAAGTGAAAATTTTGCATATAACATTTTAATTAAAGAGATGTGCCTGGTGTCATTCTCTTAAATATCTCTTATCCATCTCTTTTTTAAATCTACCATTAAATTTATGAAACCTACATGTGAAGTCCACATATTTAATAGTGAATTGCACATCTCTTATATGGAAATGGACAAGAGATATTGTGTAGGATAATGAAAACAACCATTTCTAAATATTTTGTTAACAAACTTGGTTGCTTTTGACATAAATAGAGTTATGTAAAGCAAAAATGAAGTCATATATATCACATGATCATATTATCCTATTATCTAGTTTATTATGATTCGACATGATTAATTTCTTCAGTTTCAATGTAAGTTGATTGTCAACTTATAACTTCAAAAACAAAAAACAGAAAAGCAAGGGAAGGATTTAGTTTCACCAATGAGTTTAATTTAATTCAGTCCCTACTTACCCTAACAGCACAGTCGTGGAAGTGCAAACGAATGATGCTAGGAGCCAAGGTGGGATCCTTCTTAATCCATGCTCCCACTTTTTGCTGGATGATGCCCTCAGCGTCCGGACATGTGTTAAGGTAGTAATCAAAAGACAAGTAATCTGCCGGATTTTGAGAAACGACGGCCTTTTTAGCAGCCACAGTTACAGGATTTAGAGATATGGCCGATAAGTACTCCAAATGAACAAAGAGGACAAAGAGAGCAAAATAGCAAAATTTCATGTTTCTTTGGGTTTCCATCACTACCAGCAAGACTAGTAAGAAATTAGACGTGCGGGTTTGTGGAGTTTATGTCTTCATTAGTCTTCTTTTATAGGTTGTTGATAATTGATGCTTGTGTTTAAAGAAAATGGAAAACGTGAGAAGCACTCTCCACACACAAAAGATCGACATGCAAACATGTAGATTTAGCAACTAAATGTCAACTCCCAATGTCAAAGAATAATAATATATTTAATTTCCTTTGTGATTGAGATATTCTCTCTCACCCGGCCAGCTCAAAGAATTTGGGTCCGAGGCTCTTAATTAAGCCTCCTGTGCGTTAGATTATTGCTCAACCGTGTAATTAAACGCCAACTTAATTATCTAGAATTCTTTTTACATAATTTCCATCTTAGGATCTCCTATTCAACCATTGGAACTAGAGGCCGGCATTTCGATATTATTATTCTTAATGGATCTTTTCCATATAGAACTAGAAAAATAAAAAGTGGCCGGCGAGAACATTTCTAATTTCTTTCATGCGAACTTTGGTACGAGGAAAAACATTAATTTTTCTTCACAATTGTAAAAGGAAGAAGAAAGGAAAGACGTACGATGTCTAATTTCTTTTAAGCTTACATTAGTAAAAGGAACAACATTTTTCTAATTTCTTTCTTCTTAGAAAACCCCTTTTAATTAGAAAACCACAAATAGCCAAGAAGTGATTCAATCATCTCCTTCAACCATATATGGGAGCGGCCGAACCACTCCAACGCCACTTAGGGTAGTTCGACTACCTCCAGATATGGTCAAAGGAGGTAGCCGAACCACAGCCAATTGACATGGGGTCTTTCAGTCTTCCCTAGATATGGACAAAGATGTGGACTGACCAATCCCAATGGCTATAGGGGTTAGTCGACACCCTCAAATATGGCTAAAAGGGGTAGCCGAACCACTACTTGGCATTTTGGCAATGGTTCGACCACCCCCAAATAGCTAAAAAAAAAAAGGTGGACTAACCACTCCCAATGCCTATGAAGGTGGTTCATCCACTCCTAAGTAGGACATAGGGGTGGCCAAACCACCCTATGGCCTTGTTGATGGTTCGGTCACCTCCCATTTGGGCAAACAACCCCCTCTTCCATCTTTTTTATTTAAAAACCAAATAATTGAGGTTTAATTTAAATTTTTTTTTTCATTTTTTTAATCTTTGTTTCACATTTATAGAGGTATTTTTGTCTTATTGAAAAAATTTTAATGCCATTTTTTTCTTTTTCCATGACAAAAGAGATATGCTGCAAATTTTAGTAATTTCTTTTTTGGGGGGAGGGGGGGGGACATTAATACAATCTTTAGTTTAAAAAGACATTGCAAATTGAGTATTAATTTAAAGGGAGTAAGTGTATTTTTTTCCTTTTATTTTGAAGCAAATAGAGCCAATCAGTCAATTGGATGCCAAGTTTTAAAAAAAACAGACAGTAGTGCATCCCAATATATATATGAGTGGGGTGAGGGGTAAAAGTAAATAAGCGGTTCCAGTTAGCGTTTATTTCCTCCAACCGCAACTGTTTTAGACGTTTATTAGATTTTTGTAACCATAACTGCTTCGCCTTAAACAGTTAACGGTTTTAAAATAACCGCCGATTAACAGTTATTGAAACTTATAACCGCACCACATAACATGTTTTTAGGAATGGGCCTTTTGGGCCAAATTTGGTGTTTTAGGCTTCCTTGAACTTCTTTTTAGGGCCTATTTTAAATGATTTTGGGCTTTTTTTAAAAAAAATAATAATAATTACAAAGCTTCAAAATAAAACAAAGTTTTCCAGTGCTCTCCAACGTGTGATATTAGAGTCGATTGTTTAGATATGCTAATAGCCTAATACAGATACCTGTAAAGATCGAAAAGGGAGTATACAAGGATAAACCTTAAGAATATAAGTAGTACTTGTTTAAACCTCGAGATACCTGGAAGGCTGGAATATTGAGGTGTCACCAATTGTTTAAGTAACCAAAAGAAGAATATATGGCAATTTTTTTTAAAAAAAAAAAGAAAAAAGAAACAAACCACCATCTATGCATATTAAGAGTTGCAGACAAACTCAAATAAACACCAACATTAGGAAATCACTTCCAACCTCTCTTTTATGCCTTTGGGTTGTGTTTAGATCAACAAAGATGGTCTGTAGAATGAATATGAAAACCAAGATCAGAGTGTGGCAATGAAACTTAACAGTGTAGTGGAGATGGAAAAATGTCTGGAGTCCGAACAATGAATCATGGAGGAATAAGCACAAACAACCAATCAAAAGGATCATGGAGGAAAAAACACAAACAACAGGTCAAGATAAGCACAAACAACGAGAAATGATGCGCACCTCAAAAAAATCCTTGGATCAAAGTTGGTGATAGCATCTTTGTGCTTTCACTAAATCATTCAGCAAAAAGAGGAACGAAGCAATACATCTTTCACTAAATCAAAGAAAACCCATACCTCTGAACCACCGCAAGAGGCATATAAATCAAATAATTTCTCAGAAAAACCCAAAATCCAAAATCGCTTATAATAAACCAACAAACCAAAGAGCATAAATCAAGAACTTTCCAATTTCAGTACCTGAAGCTAGCTAAAATTAAAAAGCAAAGTGAGAAACCAAAAACAAACATTTAAAAAAAGAAAAAAAAAGAAACAAACCTGCCGGTTGAGCTACAATCCTTGAATGTAGAGCTTAAACTATAGTTATTTCTTAGGGATTTCTATTTGTTTGAGGATCGTACACCACGGGTAGGAGTTTCTTAAGAGGAAACTTTGATTGTCAATGTGACGATCCGATCCACAATTACACTGTAGCTATATTTTTTTTTTTTTTTTTTTTGAAAACATACAGTAACATAAACCGAATCTATCGCCACAGGGTAATAGAAAACACCTGCTATATATATATATATATAATATTATATATATATATATATAATATATATATATATATAGTATATATATATATATATATATATAGTATACTTCACAACATATCATGGCTATACACTGGTGTCACAGGCAACACAAGCCATATATAAAAATATAGTTGTGAATACATCACCACAACAACAACAAAATAGACTAACTAAAGAGTCTATACAAAATACATATGTCCCACGACGTTAGTCGTAATAGCCGAGTAGTAGGCTATAGGATCATCGTCTAAGTTCTCAGTCCTGCATCAACATCTATATAACCATAGAAGTCGTCCATGATTTATAGGCAGAAAAGGAAAATGAGTGAGTCAACAATCTCAATGAATAAAAATCTACTGAGTTTTCGTAAAGAACCGAAGTGTTGTTACATGAGTTTACAATAACAGCTATACAAATATGGCATTTATTTTGAAACATAAGCAACTGATGAAGTAAACATATTTAGTCATAAATATTTGAAATAGTATAATAGCTGGGTACATATATGTACATTCCAATCTCCCGCCTATACTAACGCACATATGTGCTCAACTATATTATAAATATATCGTATAACTTGGCTACACTCATATACAAGTATCTATTCCCCTATGGGTGAAAATACAAGTATATAAGCATATCTGACTAGAAAAATTCATAAATCTCATATCATTAAATATTATATCATCCGGAATAAAATTAAGTCACCTCAAAATCTTAGGTTAAATAAATATATCTCCAAATAAATAAAATCTTTGATGTGGAAATGGGATAAATAATAATATCTATAACTAATACGCACGAGCGCACTACTTTAAAATTTATAAAAACCATTCGCGATAGAGCAAATATTTGTAGGATAATTCTAAAAAAAAGTATCGATCTGCAGAGATTGTAATGGTTGTTTTTGCTACAAAGTTCTTAAGATTCCTTCTACCTCAACTTATGAAAATACATGATTTTTGGATTTTTGACTTAACAACTAAAAAACATAAATTAACAACAACTAGATTAAGCAACTTAAGATAAAGGGAGTAGGAAGAGTATAGGGATTTGACTTTATCCAATCCGCATACTACAAGCGAACTACATCTAGCATGGATCTTATGACATAAGCATAAAATGAGAGTGTAAAGGTTGTCAACCCTACAACTACTCAACATGAAAATACTTTTAAAAGGAAATGATATAACATCTTAGTTACACACTAACCACCCACCTAATCATCTAAGTGTGAGATAATTCGTGCTCCCTAGCATGCAATATAAGTTCTCCTAAAAGCTTACACAATTCTATGAAAAAAGCATGAAGCATCATAGGTTCCCACTAGATTTTCCACTTACACTAAATTAAACTAAGTGTGAATTGAATCATGGTCCCTAGCATAACTCATTAAACTCACATAAAATCATGTCAAATAGCATCATTGTATAGCCTATGTTCCCTCAATCAAGGATCATGAAAACATAAAATTCAGTCAAGATAACGACACTTTCTCATAGACAAGAAAAGATATTTTTTCTCAAAATTGATATAACATGAAGATCAATATCCTTGGCTACACAATCATTATACAAAATGTGTAATATCCTAGCTAAACATAATCAACCCATAGCACTTAGAATGAATTCCATCAAAACCCTATAAAAGGTTTAGTTCTTCATAGAGGATTTGAAAATCTCCATTGAGTTGAAAAAAACTATTTCCTAAGGAGATTAAGAGCTATGGGTTGTGTTCTAACTACTGTCCAACAACAAAGGAGAGCAAAAATAAACTAAAAACTACACTAAAAATAAACTAAAACTGACTCTCTGCCTCTCTCAGACAGATTTTACATAAATAGGGAAAAAGAGCTTTGATCTTTCTTAAGGATAAGATCAAGCTAAAAATCTTCAATCCAGCTGTTAGAAGTCCTTTGAGAAGAGATTTCGGCGCCCACAATAGCCTACCAAGCCGCAATTTTTGATTAAAAATATCATCTCATTGTGATCTGCTGTCAAAGATCTTTTACGTTTCTGGAAGCTTCGATGGCGATCGATCCACACCTTTGGCAATTGATCCAAGGCTGCGATCGATCCAAGAAAGTGACGATCGATCCATGGGCATTTCTTCAACTCCTCAGCTTTCCCTTGATGTATTTTTAAGCCTAATGTTTAATGATTTGCTTCTGATTTTCATTAGGACCTAAAAATAAGACAAACACTAAACACAACAAAATATTAGATAATAATACAAACTAAAGTTTAACATATGCAAGTTAGGGAGTTTGAATGTGTAATATCCAACACTTATCAATAACTACTTGCAATATAACAAATCTTTGTAGGATATGGCTATATAGAGGGTGTCAAACTTCAAGGACTATTTTCAGTAGTTGTCTATCAAATGTTCAAGATTTAACCAAATCTCAAAAAAGATATTTGTTGTTTTTGGTTTGGAAATAAAATGTAAACATAAATAAATAACAAGATAAATGGAGTGAAGCATAGGGAATTGATTTTATCACAATCCTTGTTCCAACGGTAGATCGTATTCACATGGGACTCTCATTACGTGCATGATATGATGCACATAATGGTTGTCAATCACTATTGTACAAATATCCACCTAAATATATAGGCGAAAAAATGCACGTTTTAGTCGCAAGTGCATAAAATCAAAACGATAGTATATATGGCAAATATGAGATCATTCCCACGATGATTGATAAAATATGTTTAAAAAGAAATTCGTAAATAGATATTGTGAATGAAACGAGATCAAATATTAAATTGAAATAATAAGAATAAAAGATAGAGCTTCAATATCCACCGCTAATCATACTCAAATAAGGTAAACAATTTGCACAATGCTATAATCATATCAAGATACTAACTGTTTATCAGCCTAAGGACATGGTATCTACTCCAAAAGTCATTAATTTTCATAAGCAACGAATTAGCTATGGTATCTACTCTAATTCTTTTCTTTCTCAAGGGATTTAACATGGTATCTGTCACGACCCAGGCCTCTGCCCTACCCTTTCGGCCTTTGCCTAAGGAGATCGGATTACTCATACTGTCCTATTTGGGCCTATGCCCTCAAGGCTTTGTTCCATTCCCCTTTGGGGCTAAACGCGTCCCCCATGGTTAAAACCTAGGACCCTTATAGTCTATAATTTAGCTAGCTCAATGGTACTCATGGTTATAAAATTATAGGACTTAAGAGTCCTAGATTCTAACCATGGGGACGCGTCTAGCCCCAAAGGGGAATAGAACAAAGTCTTGAGGGCATAAGCCCAAAGAGGACAGTATGAGTAATCTGATCTCCTTAGGCAAAGGCCGAAAGGGGTAGGACAGAGGTCTGGGTCGTGACAAAAACCCGTTTTTATTGTGAAGGCCATACCCCATACGGCGGCTACCTTCCATTACTCATATTGTCCTCTTGGGTTCTGTACACCTCTCAAGGCTTTGCTCCATTCTCCCAAAAGGGCTAGACGCATCCCCTATGGTTAGAACCTAAAACCCTTAAGTCCTATAATTCATACCATGAGTACCATTGAGCTAGCTAGCTCAATGGCTCTCATGAGTGTGAATGGTAGGACCAAAGGGTCTTAGGTTCGATACTCATGGGGGACGCGCTCCTAAAAGAAGTAAAGCCGTGCGGGCATAGGCCCAGAGCGGACAGTATGTTGTGAGGGAGGGGGCATAGGCCCAAAATCAAAGGCATAAGCCCGAGACAACTCCCAATACCAAAAACGCGTTTTTGTCACGACCCAGGCCTCTGTCCTACCCTTTCGGCCTTTGCCTAAGGAGATCGGATTACTTCATAATGTCCTCTTTGAGTTAGCTAGCTCAATGGTACTCATGGTTATGAATTATAGGACTTAAGGGTCCTAGTTCTAACCATGGGGGACGCGTCTAGCCCCAAAAGGGAATGAAACAAAGCTTTGAGGGCATATGCCCAAAGAGGACAGTATGAGTAATCCGATCTCCTTAGGCAAAGGCCAAAAGGATAGGGTAGAGGCCTGGGGTCGTGACAGTATCTACTAAGTTGTTCATTGAGAGTATAAATCTATGAAAATTGATAAACACATAAAACCTAGAACATGGTATCTATTCCGGTCTTTCATGTTAATTACCTCAAGAACCCACAAGTGGTTCTTTTGTCACTCTACTAGGCTCAGGACTCAGACATCAAAATTGACCTAGATAACAATCTACACATATTATATACATAAAATGATCAAACTCATACATAACCCATATGAAGAACAAACAAAAATCTGAGATAAATCAATTAAGCATCAAAACATGAATTGTAGCAAGACAAATTGAAACCTTAAAGAGACATGATTAGGGTTTCAATCAAGCCCTAACTAAAGTATTAGTTACACATAATTCGGATGAAAATCATTCTCATAAGAAAATAACAAAGAAAAACTGAAACTAAAGAAAAACTAAGAAAAATCCTTCTTTGAAGTAGCCTTTGATCCTTCCCAAAACTTGTCTATTTGTTTTAAATGACTTAGTGAAGTATTTTTAGAGTTTAAGAACAACCCTAGTCAATTTCGTGCACCCTAGTAAGTCTAAAATCGAGTTGGAGTTGGATTTAGGTCTTTCCAAAACAAGCTGCTGACGTTACTGTTTTTCAGCGCACGAAGTTTCTCGAGTGCACCTGAAAAGCCACTTGAGCGCACCTTATATGCTTCAACTTTGGCTTAATAATTTGTTCCTCTATNNNNGAATCCTCTTTTCAACGCCCTTGACCTTGCCTTAATCCGAGTTTTAAGCTAAAAATTAAGGGTAAAATAGTGCACAAAAGTCAAATGTGTAGCAACTTTGCAACAGTTAATGTGTTTTAAGCCCGAGTTGATATAATTGATTTATTTTCTTTTAAAACCTACAAAATACAAGACAAACACAAAAACAAGACAAAATATTATATTATAATGAAACTAAGGGATTATCATATGTGAATTAAGGGGCTTGAATGTATAACATTCAGCACTTATCAATCACATAACGGCATCAACAAGAAAATACTTTTGTTAAAAAGTGATGATAACCCATCTTCTGTTGGCACGAATCGTCCACCTAACCACTAATTGTGGTACAATCCGTCTTTCCTAGGCATGACCTATAAAACCTCCTAATAAGCATACACGTTGTCAAGAGATGAGCATAACCCATCTCCAGTTGGCATGAACCGTCTACCTAAATTACACTAAACTAAGGTGTAGTACGGTCCATCTTCCCTAGGCATGGTCTATCTAATCCTCTTGATTTTGTGTCAAAGAATACCATTGCATAGCAATCATTCCCATAATCATAGAAAATATAAATGTTGAGTTCAAATATGATAAAAACCTTTCCCATAGACAAAATAAGAAATTCATCATAAATGAGTATAAATGTTAAGAACGATTTACAAGAATTTTTGCAATCCTCTAGACTAGACAATCATCATACATATGCAAAGAGTCTTAAGGATAAATACAATCAAACCATTGTTACTTGGAAAATGCTTCATCAACACCCTATGGAGAAGTTTAGCTACTCATAGAGCTTAAAATCCTCTTTTATGAAGAGAAAATCCATCTCCAAGAGCTTAGTGGAGCTACTGGACAAGCTCCCCTTCAGTTTTGGAACAGTTCTCTACTGCACACTTCACTCCTAAGAACCGTGCACACCTCTCTTCTCTCCCTTTTTTTTGCTTTTGTGTTTTGCCGAGAGTTAGCTTATTAAATGAGAGAAAACTCATTCTTTTACTCCAAACAAAGAGCCATGCTGAGGTAAGGTGCTGCCCATACATGTCCATATCAAGCTGATTTCGTGCAAACCATACCTCAAATTCTTGGGGCGTTACATATAACCATTGGATTCACGATCCACACACAACAATAACTAGACAATAAGGTTAACTTGTAATAATGGTAAACTCATGGCTATTGTTCCATTTAAGACGGTGTATCATGTCATACGATGCACATTAATCTTTCATCGTCTTTTATATGCATGTTTTTCACAACTCATTATTTCATTATCTTTGTTAAACACAAATTTCACAAATGGAGTTCACAGTTAAGCATAAATAGATATTTCATAAGAGTTGTAAACATGCATGTTTTATATATGAAAAATAATCATGCTATGCGGAAAAATAACAATAACAAGTATTCGGGTGAGTTTACTTACTTGTGTCGTAGGGGTCAACCAAATAATCTTTCAAAGGATCTCCAACTTCTGAATCTGAGAAATGATCTTTCTATTTGTCTAAGACTAAGTAAAAATCACTTACAAGTCTTAATTAGCTAAAAACTGACATTCTACCTTAGACACGAACGTATGTGTAGCATACAAATGTATATATAACATACGGACGCGTGTGTATGAACGTTCTTGATATAGTCACAAATGTTCCTATATCGACCAAAAAGTTGTTTATGGTTTATTAAGCATTTCTAAACCTTCAATAGTGCTTCCTAGGGTCTAAGTAAGGTCCTTAAGGGAAAAAAAAATAAACTAATGCGAACATGCAAACTAATGAACGTCTAATGACATAAAACTATGGTGAATCTAGGGTTTCAAGGCTCAAAACTCTTAAGTCTCAAACTAAAAACCTTAACCTAACAAACAATTTTAAACCAGAAACTTAAAGCACGAAAATAAAGGCAAAAACTTTAAACAAAACTGAGAAAAATAAGTTAATTGAGGTTAAGAGATTACCCCACTTTGAAGAACAAAGCTCAAGAGTTCATTTTCTCCTTCAAGAATCTCCCCCACTCACTCACACTATCATAAACTACTCACAAATAGGGCGAAAATATGCTGAAAATTCGAGATATAAGGGGTATTTATAGAGTTTAAACGCTTAGATAAAGACTGCTAAATAAACTCTGAAACTGAGCTACACGAATGTATGTAGCTTTACACGAACATTTGTGTCTTTCACTGACACACACACCAAGTGCATGTGGGGATGAGTTTTTGTGCAGAGAGAATTTGGTTGAGTCCAGCAACATGCTTGGGTATTATGTTTTGGAGAAAATGGATGTGAATAGCTTCAACTTCTGGCGCAACACTAGTACTACGACGCCAAAAGCTTCATATTCCTAGCTTAATTGTCATCTTCATTTTCATAATTGTTGATGCAGTTTCCGGTATGGTGACGTGTGCTTTCGTTGATAATTTCTTTGATAGCTGCAAAACAATAAACATGAACAAAGGGGCTTGCCGAGGGTGCCGGCTAGATCCCACTCCGATGCCTAAGTCAGTATCTGAGATATTGATTCTTTAGAAAATAAAAACGCAGAGATTTCAGTCCTTTCATACCTGATAGTATGGGCCTATTTATAGGCTAGGAGTTTGTTCAGCTTAGGCATCTTCTTATCTGAGTCTGAATAGAATTCTCTTATATGAATCTGAATAGAACTGTAAGTAGGAATCCGAGTAAGATTCTTATCCTCAATTAGATGGGATAAGAGTTTATCTAGGATTATCCAAGACTAAAGCTAATTGCAATAATATTCCTTTTTGGAAAGGACTCTTCTTCCTCTTATCCTTCTTATCACATTGGGATACGGATGTATCTTTACGAACCTATGCACATCGTTGCTTTATCTCATTATAATGTTTAATATTGATAGTAACTCTTTCTAGATTAGGCTTCTTAAATTGACTGAAACTAAAGTTGAGGCTGAGGCAGGCTGAGGCTGAAGCTGAGGTTGAGACTGAGACGAAAGCTGAGATGAAGCTGAGACTGAGACTAAGCTGAGACTGAGATGAAGCTGAGACTGAGACTAAGCTGAGACTGAGACGAAGGCTGAGACCGAGACTGAAGGCTGAGTTTGAAACTGAGGCCCAATGGGTTTTAATCAACCCACCAGTAGAAGTTATGTAGATGGGCTGGATTGAGGGAAATATTTCCCAAAAGTTACCCCCAATTCCTTTATCCGAGATGTCACTCGGTTATAGGAATTAAGTTCACCTGTCTTCTTTTCCGGCTATATCGGTTTTTATCTCTTATAATCATCACGGGATCCTATCTAGTCACGCCACGTATCGGATTCTTGCAGCTTCCCTTATTGAGTCTTGTCAAGTCTCTTGCCATGCTCGTTATGACTGGACAGTTGTATTTATCACTTACAAAAAATAAGTATTCTGTAATACCTGGCTTCAGAGTCAGGTGATCGTTTTTTAGAGTAGTCAGTCTCAGGAAACACTCATTCCTGGGGAGTATCCAGTCCCTTCTTAATACTTGGCTCTAGCACTGAGTACAAATAATTAATTCTGCGAGCATTAAATTTCCGAGAGTATTCAATAAAATTTCTCTTGTTCGACAAGTTGTGTATATGCAATCGTCTTTCGGTAAAAGTAGTCGTCTCGGCAAAAAGCAGTTGTCTCGGTAACTAAGGAAAATTTTAACTGAGAACCGATACAGATTTTGGAATCTGACTCCCTTTTCTGCTTCGTATAAAGACCACAGTTGGACTCGTGACTTTCACTGGAGTTTTGAGAGCTTCAGGACAATAACTTTGAATCCTTCCATCTTTAAGGTCGATCTGAAGACAGTATTGGCTGGCTATCTCCCTCCTCCAGAGCAGGCTACTGAGGAACTTCTTGATCTTGGGAAGAATTTATTTCCTGACGTTCCTCAGTGGACTGATGAGCAGGCAGACTATCTCGAGGACCCTTCTCTTCATTCTGTTTCTTTAGATGATTCTGACTTTGACTCGGATGACTATGCTCCGAATGCTTAATTCTTGAAAATAGTTTTTGCAACTTTTGTAGCTTTTGTAATAGACATCAATGAATATTATTATTGAAATTTTTTGTCAACTGAGAAGTGGGTATATCAATTTGAGAATTGAAGAGTTTCAAATATGAATCTTGAATCTAGGCAAAGAACTGAGATCAACACTTAAGTTGTATTTTGTCTTGTATCTTTCCCCCTCTTTAACCGAGGCTTAATGCGGTTCAGTCTCGGTTAAATTTACTTGGTGTCAATTGTTTGACAAAAGAAGATTGTTCTGTGTATTGAATTTGAAAACTGAATTCAAAAATTAAACCTGGGAGTTGAGCTCGAGAATTTTCAATCCAACATTTGATCCTTTGAATTTGGACATATCACTTCATTAACTATCCGGTAACTGCGAGAATTTGAAAATTTGAAGAGAGTCGATTAGCCTATTCAGGTAACTGAGTCTCAGCTAGCTATCCAAGTAACTGGAGAAAATTTGACAGAGGTCTCCGTTAACTATTCAGGTAACTGAGTCTCAATTAGTTATCCAAGGTATTGAGAAAGGTTTGAAAATATTGACAGAGGTCTCAGTTAGCTATTCAGGCAACTGAGTCTCAGCTAAGCTATCCAGGTAGCTGAAAAAATTTGACTGAGTCTCAGATATTCAGTAAACTGAGTCTCAATTAAATATCCAGGTAATTGAGAAAGGTTTACAGAGGTCTCAGTTTAAGCTATTCAGGTAATTGAGTCTCAGCTAGCTATCAGGTAGCTGAGGAAAATTTGACAGGTCTCAATTAGCTATTCAGTAAGCTGAGTCTCAGCTAGCTATCCAGGTAGCTGAGAGAAAATTTGACAGGAGTCTCCAGTTAGCTATTCAGGTAACTGAGTCTCAGCTAGCTATCCAGGTAGGTGAGAAAATTTGACAAAGGTCTCAGTTAGCTATTCAGGTAAACTGAGTCTCAGTTAGCTATTCAGGTAACTGAGAAAATTTGATCAGCCTCTCAGTTAGCTATCAGGTAACTGGGAGAGGATGTGACTTCTGATTCCGGAGAGGCACTTGAGAGGAGATTCCAAGAAGAGCTTCTGAGAAGAAATTCCGGGGTCCTAGTGAGCTGCTAGGATGTTGATAGTTCTGGAGATGAACTCCTTATGTCATTAGCTATTCCCCTTACATTTAGATGGTTAAGAAAAGCATGTAACAACATTCATATTTGGAATAAGTACCCCCCAAGGCGCCAATATTGTTCAAAAGTATGGTGGTTCCGAATTGAGGAGGAAGCTCAATTTCAATGGGTGGAGACCAGCTTGGGGTCTCTTTCTCAGTGTTGAGCATGAGCGACATTTTGAGTGTGTTCCGTGGAAGTCGAGCCATTAAGATGACTTTCCTGTAAATGGAGACTTGACTTATCGAGGCTTCCAGTTTTGTTAAGAGAGTTCTGAGCTAGTTTGGATGAGAACGACTCTTCAGTCATAAAATACTTCGACAGTAGTCCCGGTTCGATTTCAGAGTATTCCCGAAATATTTAGCTTCCTTTTGATTCGCAATTGCCTGTATAGCTGACTGATTGCCGGTTTTTTCCGAAGATGGGGCATGCTTATGAAGTATCTTGACCCGCGATTGAAGAGAGTGTTCAAATTTACCTGGTGCTTAGAAAATCTTGGTTCTTGAAAAATCTTGGTTCTCAGGAGCCTAGTCCTAGGAGCAACTCAGGATCTTGACTCTGCGATCAGTGTACATAGTAGTGTATCAAGATAGAATTTAGCTTTTATAGGAGCTCTTACCAAGATATTTTGCTTGGAGATAAGCTCGGAGAGTTCGGAGTTGAAACGTGCCACTCGAGGGCGAGTGAGAAACTTTTTTACTCGGGTCTTTTGCTCTTTTTACATAGTTGTTGCTCTTACTTTGGCTCTGAAGATCTGTCATGGACAATCAAGCAATCTTGAAGGTGGAAACCCATCAAAACGTGTAGTCACCATTGCGGATTTATTTTTAATGTAGAAACGATACATCGTTCCCACAGACGGTGCCAAACTGTTGATGCAGTTTCCGATATGGTGACGTGTGCTTTCGTTGATAATTTCTTTGATAGCTGCAAAACAATAAACATGAACAAAGGGGCTTGCCGAGGGTGCCGGCTAGATCCCACTCCGATGCCTAAGTCAGTATCTGAGATATTGATTCTTTAGAAAATAAAAACGCAGAGATTTCAGTCCTTTCATACCTGATAGTATGGGCCTATTTATAGGCTAGGAGTTTGTTCAGCTTAGGCATCTTCTTATCTGAGTCTGAATAGAATTCTCTTATATGAATCTGAATAGAACTGTAAGTAGGAATCCGATTAGGACTCTAGGAATCCGAGTAAGATTCTTATCCTCAATTAAATGGGATAAGAGTTTATCTAGGATTATCCAAGACTAAAGCTAATTGCAATAATATTCCTTTTTGGAAAGGACTCTTCTTCCTCTTATCCTTCTTATCACATTGGGATACGGATGTATCTTTACGAACATATGCACATCGTTGCTTTATCTCATTATAATGTTTAATATTAATAATAACTCTTTCTAGATTAGGCTTCTTAAATTGACTGAAACTAAAGTTGAGGCTGAGGCAGGCTGAGGCTGAAGCTGAGGTTGAGACTGAGACGAAAGCTGAGATGAAGCTGAGACTGAGACTAAGCTGAGACTGAGATGAAGCTGAGACTGAAACTGAGACTAAGCTGAGACTGAGATGAGCTGAAGGCTGAGACCGAGACGAAGCTAAGACTGAGACGAAGCTGAGTCTGAGACGAAGCTGAGACTGAGACGAAGCTGAGACTGAGACGAAGCTGAGACTGAGGACTAAGCTGGGAGACTGAGCATGAGCGTTGAGACTGAGACGAAGGTGAGATGAAGCTTGAGACTGGAGACTAGCGAGCTGAGGATGAACTGAGACTGTACTGGAGCTGAACTAGAGAGCTACGAGACCGAGACGAAGCTGAGACTGAGACGAAGCTGAGCTGAGACGAAGCGAGACTGGAGAGCTGAGACTGACAAGCTGGACGGTAAGCTGAGATAGTGAAGCTGAGTGAGACAACTGAGACAATGAAGAGCTGGATGAACTGAGATGAGCTTAACAGACTACTGAGACTGAGATGAGAGAGCGCTGAGACGACACTGAGAATCGAGGAAGAGCTGAAGAAGCTGAGCTGAGCTACTAGCTGAGATGACTGAAGATGTAAGCTATGGAGGACCCTAAGGAGACTAGAGATAGGTAGCCAGAGCTGACTGAGCACAGCGAGACATAAGCTGAGCGAGTGAGTGAGAGAGAAGACTGAGACCGAGATGAAGCTGAGACTGAGACTAAAGCTGAGACTGAGATGAGCTGAAGGCTGAGACCGAGACTAAGCTGGAGACTGCGGACGAAGGCGCTGAGACCGAGACTAAGGCTGGTTTGAAACTGAGGGCCCAATGGGTTGTTATCAACCCACCAGTAGAAGTTATGTAGATGGGCTGGATTGGGAGGAAATATTTCCCAACAATAATCATCAGCATATATAGGTCCAGTGGGCGTTCAATCGCACAGATGGATTATTTTAATGAATCGAAAATCTACTTTTCCGATCAGAAAAAGAGTAACGAAAGTTCGCCTCTTGAGGGCAACCTAAGAAGTCTATTATTTGAAGCACCAGGAGAAAACGAGCATCAGCACCTTCAAAGTGATTGATACCGAAAATCCCTTCCTCTTTACCAAAAATATAAAAAAAATAAATAAAATAAAAAACATGTATCTTATTCTTCAAATCATGTTTCCCTGTGTTACATTCCAAGTTCGACCTTCAAGTCCACTATGTAATTTGTAGTATTTCTATTTTGATATTTGGAGTAGAATGTTATTCTCATGTTTTCATATATTGATTTCAATTATAATCTATATATAGTTAGCTAGAAAAGTCTAAGTAAATATGCAATTAATATAGGTTAATGCTACATTTTCACTTTTTTTGTCCAACCTTATTCAATTTATATATGTGGCCTTTTTTTTCATTTTTTAAAAGAATTTGTTTTCTGCATTTATAAATCTCTTTATCCAATTTACAAATTAAAGAAATTAGACAAAAATATATATATATATATTATTAGTATATAATATAATATATATCAGGAAAATTGTTAGATAATACACAATTTTCTAGAAGTATCCTGTCTAATTAATTCCTATCCTTTTAATTTCACTGATTTCTCGAATTCTTGTTCCTAAATGTTTCTTGTTTTCCCTCTCGTCTAAAATTTCCATCAAACCCTCCACCATGCTGCTGTAAAAAGCTGCAGAGCTCAATCGTCCCCTTTAAAGTCGCTGTTTTTTTTTTTCACTTTTTTCTTTGGTAAGTTCAACAAATTATGTGGAAGAACTTGAAAAGAAAGAAAGCTTGCGTCGAGTTCCATATTGTTTTCCCTAAACTCAAAGTGCGAATTTTGCATGCATTTACAGGTCTAGTTTGCTGGTAGTGGTAATTAAGGTTGTAAGCAAATGAATTGACGAGATATATACTTGGAGCCAAAAAAAAAATAGTACACATAGAAACAAAGGATCAGTTCCGCCGAACTGGGACTTAAATCATGGTTTTGTTTGTTTTATGGTGGTTCCTCCTTCGGGGAGATTTTTCGGGGCAGTTCCAGTTGCTTTCTACTGTCGCTATTGATCTGGTGCTAGTGCTACGTCATGTGTGTTAAATTGGTATTGCTGTTTTATTTTTCTTTTCACTTTTTAAAGGGGGAGGGGTATTCTTACGAAGGAATGAAGAAGTGGAGGAGCTTTATTTATTTTTAAACCACTCGATTTTTTTTTTGTTAATCAATGATAATTTTAGAATTGATGGAGGCTTTGTCACATTGATATATAAAGATATAGGCTTTTAATTATTTGTGTCAATCTTGTGTTTTCTTTTTTTCTTTTTTTTTTTTCTTTGTTTTGACCTACACAAAGAAGTCCTATCACCTTGAAAAAAAATAATACAACAATAGACAACAGCCGACGACATTTTCTCCTTTAATATTTAGTAAAATCCTACAACTTCAACTACAAATAAAAAAAAAAAAAAAAAAAAAAAATCCACAATTCACCAGGCGAAGCAAATAAAAACTCCAAGATTATGACAAAGAAAATTACATAACCAATTATCCCAACACAGCCAGGGCAACAGAAAGACGACTGCATAAATACCTGGTTTCAAGGTTTAATTTTTTTAAGCTTTGAAGCAAACAAAACGACCAAGGTCCTTTAGCGAGGAATCCCCAGAAATACTCGACCGGCCTTACGCTGTTTAATGCTTCTTTTTGGTCTCATCTTTAGGGGGCAGTTACAGTGAAGCACCGCCATCACGCATTGAAGCCATTAATTTGCATCCGCGTTTGCATTCTCCCGGCAAACGGAAACTGCCTCGAAAAGCTTGCCACTGCGTTCTCTCCTTGCAGTGCCCCTTGCCGCCTTGTCGTCGTCCGGCGAATCCTTCCTCTCCCCACTAATTATGAAGCACTCTGTCTTCGTTGCACTTGAAGCATTCCAGCCTCCTCCTTTTGTAACGACCGGAAGATCAATCTGCGAAAGGCACGTTGGGCGTGAGGGGTTTCCTCCAGTCCATGTGGGTGTCAGATGTTTTCGGAGAAGCCTCGGCGAAAGGATCGAAAAAGTTTCGCTGATCGAAGAGGGATTGAATAGGACATCTTAGTAGTTTGCTTTGGTGTGTTTAGATCGAACACTTTACCGGTTTTATGTCTTGTTTGTTTCTGGTGATGATCAATTGTTGCTTACGGTTATATACTATATATATAATCTTT